>AWOL01S0000802.1:194532-210485 GCA_000715115.1 Nicotiana otophora
CCCCCCCGCAATCTCAATTACTAACCTATGAATTTGGGAAGAAATGGCTCTCGAAAATTCGCCTATATGGAGTCTAGGGCTCAAAAATAGTGTCAAATGAGCTACGTCCCCAAATCCCCACAATTAACCCAACCGCAGAAATTGCGAACTCTTGTTCGCAATTGCGATGTTTGCAAAACTGAACCACTGTTCGCAAATATGACGACCCGACCGGTTGTTTTGAGCCTTAGCATGTCGTTCGACGGTTTGAGACGTTGAGTAGCTTCATATTATGAGCTATGACTTGTGTTGGTTTGTTTCGATTTTTGAGACGTTCAGAGTTGATTTGGAAGAATATTTCTCAATTCAGAAGCTTTAAGTTGGAAGAGTTGACCAAGGTTTGACTTTTGAGTAATTAACCTCGGAATCAGGATTTGAACTTTCCAATAGGTTCGTCTAGTGATTTCAAACTTGTGCGTATGTTTGGGTAGTCCCGGGAGCAATTCAGCGCCTATTGTCGGAAGTTTGCATTTTGAAGGTCTTTGAATTTGCTAAGTTTGACTTGAAGTAGACTTTGTTGTTATCGGATTCTATTTGTTATTCCGAGCCTAGGACAGGTTCTTGTTGTCATATTGGACTTGTATGTGAAATTTGGTTTCATTCTGAGGGGTTTAAGAGTGATTCAGACACTTGAGTTGCAAACTAGTTAAGTTTAAGAAAATGAGTTGACCACGGTCAAATAGTGGACTTAATGAGATCGGATTCATGATTTAAAAATTTGAACAGGTTTGTATGATAATTTTGGACTTGTCCGCAAGTTTTGGTTAGATTACGATGAATTTCGGATGGGTTTGAATTGTGTCGGGCTCTTATTTGATATTTCGGTGTCATTTCTTTGGGAATAAAGGGTAACTTATTGAAAAAATGACCTTTTATTCATGATTAGATTAAATCATTAGATTTGTATCATAATTACAGAACTATAGCAACAAGAATCGTCAAATTCTGAGATCGCATGAGAGAGTTATGCCCATTTGCGTGTCGGGAAAGATTGTTGATTTCTGGTGCGAACATTTGTTCTTCGCGAACGTGAAGAAAGAATTATATGTTGACCGCTCAACACAAAAAATTTCACTTCGCGAGCGCGAAGATGTCCCGCGAAGGCGAAGAACACAAATCACCCGGGTAGTGTTTTAAATTGGCAGACCGAACATTTTAGTATTTTGAGCATACCTTTAGTTTTAGAGCTCCGTTTGAGGTGATATTTACGGAATTGTTCTCATCTCATCAAGGGGGTAAATATCCAACATTAATATTTATGTTTTCCCATGATTATTTCCTTTGTTTATTATTTTATCCATGTTGGGATTCTAAAAATTGGAGTTTTGAGTCCCAAAGTTGAGAAGTGATAAATCGTTGAGTTGAGGGTCAATTCATGGATGAAATTGGTTGATTTTCCGGATAAATACTACATACGTTATGAATAGCATTTTTCTCGATGATTTTTGGAATCAGGGCGCGCGGACCCGAGGTTGACCTTTGTTGACTTTTCGTGCAGGGTTGAGAATTGCTTCTAAATGATACATTATAGGTTCTTGAGTATGTTTTGATTGGTTTGCATGTTCTTTGGATAGTTTCATAACGTTGGGTATTGGTTTGAGGTGTTAAAGAGGCGTTGGATCCGGTTATCAGATTTTGAAGCGAGGTAAGTCTCTTGTCTAACCTTGTGAGTGGAAAATAACCCCATAGGTGCTATATTTGTTGTGTGCTACGTGTTATGGGATCTACGCACGTATGAGGTAGCGAGTCTCCGTGCATATCCTAGAATTCCTGATTATGTCGAGATAGACTTATACTCACGCCATTCTTTAATTGTACTATTTGAGTTATTCTTGCCTGTTTAAATGCCTTAATTACATTGTTTCCTAAGACTAGACTTGCATAAGTATCAGACTCGCTATTTTAGATACTTGACGATCTATTTAATTTGTGGTGGATATTATACTTCCTTTTTACGGATTTTTTCTGTGCTGTGTGTATTCGTCCGATTGTTTTCTTGAATTTTATAACTCACATATATATTCGTGAGTGGGGCCAGTAGCCCGTCAATGTTTCATATTCTATTGGAATCAGGTTGAATGCCTCGGTAATATTCTTATCTGATCGGGCCATTCGCCTCGGCGGTTTTATGTAATACACCCTTATGGGATCGGGTCGTTTGCCTTGACAGTATCATGTAATACTCTCATGTGGGATGAGTCAATTCGCCTCGGCAGAGTACATATTCTTATGGGATCGGGGCATTCGCCTCGGCAGGGTGCACTATTTTTATGGGATTGGGTCGTACGCCACGATAAAATCATGCATATTATTCGATAAGGAGTCAGTATATCTCTAATTTTATCTAACTTGAGACGTGATATTTTAGTGGTTATTGACTTGACTTACATTCCATTCGCGGTAATATTCGATACGCGAGGATTTTGTGTTTACGCATCTATTGAGGATCGGTTTTATGTACATATATTTGTCTTCACTGTGTTACTTGCCATGCCCCATACCTATCTACTTTTATTGTACTTGATTTATTGGACCACTAGTAGGTGTCGATGTTGACCCTTCATTACTACTTCTTCGAGGTTAGGCTAGATACTTACTAGTTACGCGTTGATTTACGTACTCATACTACACTTCTGCACTGATTGTGCCGGTACTAAAACATGTACATTTGGTGTTCATTTGGGCACATAGGCATAACTGCTAAGGAGTCTTTGTGGTAAGTTGCATTCCATGTAATGATCTGCAGCATACATAGTCCCCGTCCTAGTTATTTACTATATTCTGTCTATTTCTCTTTCCGACAAATGTTATAGTAGTGTTGTATTTATTCTAGTAAATGCTCATACACTTGTGGCATCGGGTTTTGGGATTTAAATTTTTCTCTAGGTAGTATTTCGCTATGATTTCCTGGTTTATATTTTGGCCTTATTCAAATATTTAAAATAATAACATCTATATTTCCTTTAAAAACGAATGATTTCCACTCCTTATTTGTTTAATTGTTTTGAAATGCATATTGGATTAACTAAAGATGTGTTGATTTAATTGTTGGCTTGCCTAATGGAGCGTTGGGCTCCATCACGGCCTACAATGGGTTTTGGGTCATGACAGCTTGGTATTAGAGCACTAGGTTCACATAGGTCTCACGAGTCATGAGTAAGTCTAGTAGAGTCTTGCGGATCGGTATAGAGGCGTCTGTACTTATCTTCGAGAGCCTACATGGCTGCTAGGAGTACTTCCCTTTCTTGATTCATTGTCGTGCAACTTGATTTCGATTGAAGCTTATGTCTTCTGTTCCTTCCTGCTCATTCCAACGCGATGTTAAACACTTGATATTTGTTGGGCATTGAGAAGTTGTGGTGGTGCTACAGGTGTGTGTGGGTTATTTTTCCCTTCATTATGAGGGTAGACTACTATCATAGCCTCGTGGGAGGGTGTTTGATCGTTTCAGTCCAGTGTCGGTGTTGTCTACGGGTTTAGGGCTATGCACGGTGTATTGTGATATTTCTCGCGTTGCTATCGCACTGTGCTAGTGTAAATGGTAGGATGTTTATATATGTGTCACGGGAGTGAATGATTTGGGATGAGGATTATTTGGTTCATGATTGCAGAGTTTGGTATTCATTCTCATGTAGAGAAGCATTTGGGCTACGAATTTTCAGGCTTGGTTTACGGAGTTATGGGATTGGTTATTTCCCAATTTGGTAAAGTTCTTGCTTGTGTTGTTGTGCAGTCTTCCTTATTTGAGTGCACTAAGGCTCGTCAGTATGGTGTCCTCATTTGTTTGTCCTTAGGGCACGTGTTGTGAAGTGGTGCCTAAGAAGCGGTTATCGGAGATGACAGTGTATTATGACTTCAGGGTCGAATCTATGTTTCCAGTGTTGATGGCTCGAGGGAGATGATCCTTGAAGAGGCTTAGAGTTGATGGCATTCTATTCATCCGGGTGCTACAAAGATGGATCGCAATTTAGGGTGGCATTATTGGTGGTGGAGCATGAGAAAGGACATGGTGGGATATGTCTCATAGTGGTTAGGTTGTTAGTAGGTAAAGTATGAGAAGTAGAGATCAAGTAGGTTGCTTTGGAAGCTGGCTAGAGCAGAGGTGAAGTGGTGGTGTATCATATAGATTTTGTGGTAAAGTATCCACATGCTTGAGAAAGGTTAGTGTGTTTGGGGTCATGGCGAGCAAGTGACTAAGTCTGTGTATTTCATTTGCGATGGTGACTTCTATACTTGGGAATTTCGAATGGGATGAAAGGAGTAGTTCAGGATGCAGAGCAAATGCGAATGTGTGATTATCATTTTGGGATGCAATATGTTCTCGAGCTTTGAACATGTTGTTGGACCTTCAATTGATGTTAATAGAATGAACAGACTCTTACAGCTAGTGAACGAGTGTGGACTCAAGAGGATTAACTGATTTCATAGTGGTTATAACCATGTCAATGTAGATCATAGATGTCAATATAAGGTAACACAAGTGGACTATCTCTTGTGAGAAGGTTAGGGGTTGTATGATTTTTTATGAAGTTCCTATGAAGAATTCTACCTTTTATCAATGTACTATAATGTGGGTCTAGATCGCTTGAGGAAGATGGCGCGACTATTAGGAGGTTGAGTGTACATTTGGGGTTGATAACGCGGGATGTGTTATGCTTAGTGAAACATGATCTTATGATGAATTTAGCTGAGTAACAATGCAAAATCGGGGTAACAAAGGAGGAGAAGTCATTGTGGGTCCTTGGGTTATATGGTTGTGGATTACAACCAAGTGGGGGATCCTACCATCGATGATTGGATCACATCGTCATGTGTCTTTGCAGATTCTGGATTTCTGTACATTGGTGGATTAGTTATAACCGAGGAAGAGGACATCAGGGGTAATTGAGCAAGGAATGTGATGGATATTCATTACATTTTGCATTATCTTCTTTGGAGTATTCATGTGCTAACAAAGCACTAGTTGTTTGGTTATATATTCGAGACTAGATTAGAGTGGACGACTCTCAACAATGGTTCAGTGGGTTCAATATTTAAGGTGTGGTGCCTAATGATTTTCTGGTTCGTTATGTGGCTAAGGATTGAGTTTGGCAGCGGAGTGTGAGAGAGACTTGGAGTAATTCTACATCATTATTGGTTCTGCGATGTAGTGTTATAGATATAGAAGAAATAACTTTGGGTTCGTAAAAATGCTCTTCTGAATGGATGTATCAGTTGGAGGTACTATTGAGGGCACAAAAGGGTGTAAAATGGCGTATGGGTATTGAAGTGACGTGGTCTTGTGATTTGGGGTCACTTTGGATGAGTGTTGATTGAAATCCATTGTATTCTAGGACGAGAAGTGTTATTTTGAAAGCAAGTCAAGAGGAAATCTGAAGAGGTTGGGTCGGTTTAGTAGTAGCTTGGATAAGCATAGTAAGGAAAATGATCGGTTCCTTCGGTATGATAAGTCCATACAAGTGTTTCGTGGCTCTGCTTGCGGGCTTGGGAGTGTGCGTGGCTTGGTTCATTTAGAGGTATTTAGTCTGATAGATTGGTTTTGTTTAGATGGGTCCCGAAGAGTTTATGATGGTTTCGACCACGACTTGAGATTTGTATCTGCTTCAGTTATGGAAAGTTGGTGGCATATTGCAATTTTTCTTTTGGGATGAGTTAAGTCAAAGGGTTATAACCGGTGAAAGTTTGTTCAGGATTTGATAGTTGATTATATGTGTCATAGATATGGTCATTGTGGGTATTTGGAAGGCTATTGACCTTTTTTTAGATGACCGAAGTTGGTTTAGAGGTCCATTGGTAGGCTTAATGTGAATGTATATTCTACACCAAATTGGATATGTTTATTCAGCACAACATTTGTCTATGGATGAGTCTTAGGGCGTGGTGGATGTTATTCTTGTCATCATCTATTTCATACATTACTCTTTCATGCTATGTGGGTTGTGAGGCGGATTGACTTTTTTTTCACATGCGTGTTATGGTCCTGTATAGGCTCTGTGGTGTTATATGAGCAAGATGGCTCTTGGGATACTGGGTTGTTTATTGCATCTTAGACGTGGTTGGCCTTTTTCGTAAGTGCATTATGCTATCCGTCTCCCCATGTTTATACACTTGACATGCTTGTTGTTGTTGTACGTGCACCTAGTGATGTGAGCATTTTTGGCTCACTAGTAATCCTATATGTCGATCGGGTAGCACGCCGCAAGAAGTATGATATTTAGATCGGGTTGCATGCTGCAACGGTGAGGTGTTGGGTACGATTCCTTATGCGTATCTTGTGTTATTTCTCCTTAGTGGGGTAGATTCATAGCATTTTGCATGGTTGTTATATCTGTTACACGTGCTGGATAGTTATGGTACTTGGGTTCCTTCCCCTATTGGTCATACTTGAGTTGTGGCTTGTTTGGCGCACAAATTGCGTTCTATGGGATTTTAGATGGTGTCTGAGAAGCTCATACTGGGTGAGGCGAGGTTGATAGACCAGGAATAAGTGCAAACAGATTTGTATAAGGTATGTCTGGAGGGGGAATGTCGCTAATCAGTTCAGAATGCGACAATGGTTCTTGTCGAACGGAAGAACTCCATGATTTGTTATTTGATGGGTGGTTATGATATTCTGCACATCTCTTTCATCGTTGCAGTATTGCAAGGGTTGGAACAAGTCTTTTATGTGTCACGGGGTGTATTGCTGGTACCGGGTTCGGAAATTTACAACTATTATGGTTGGAAGTTATTGCTATGGGCATATGAGTTGTGCGATATATCATGTGGTTATATCTTAGGTGTATAATTATGCTTTGATACAGCTCGTTGTGATTGATACAATGTATGTACACATGAATCAGACCTTATAGGAAATTTTGGATGCTGGAATTTGGTTCTAAGGCTTGTGGGCTAAGGTCGCAAGGAGGATCTTCAGTCGAAGATGTGCTAATGTAGTTATATGGATTTAGGTGACACGAGTATGTGCATGATGAGTTATACAATGATTTGGTAGCTTGGGAACAACTCTTGGAACGTTCAAGGAAGAAAGTGCGTTTAAATAGGAGAGAATGTAACGACTTGACCAGTCATTTTGAGCTTTATCACGTCGTTCGGTTGTTTGAGAACTTGAGCAGCTTCACATTATACATTTTGACTCGCGTATGTGGTTGGTTTCAATTTTCGAGACGTTCAGAGTTGATTTGGAAGAATAATCCTCAATTCGGAAGCTTTATGTTGGAAGAGTTGACCAAGGTTTGACTTTGAATAAATAACCTCAGAATCGGGATTTGAAGGTTCCAATAGGTTCGTAAAGTGATTTCAAACTTGTGCGTATGTTCGGGTAGTCCGGGATCAATTCAACACTTATTGTCGAATGTTTCTATTTTAAAGGTCTTTGAATTTGTTAAGTTTGACTTGGAGTGAATTTTGTTGTTATCGGATTCCGTTTGGTATTCTGATCCTCAGGACAGGTTCGTGTTGTCATATTGGACTTGTGTGTGAAATTTGGTTTATTTCCGAGGTGTTTAAAAGTGATTCAGACACTTGAGTTGCATACTAGTTAAGTTTAAGAAAATAAGTTGACCAAAAGCAAATAGTCGACTTAATCATCTTGGATTCATGATTTATAAGATTCAACAGGTTTGTATGATGATTTTTGACTTATCTACAAGTTTATGTTTGATTCCGATGAGTTATGGATGTGTTTGGGTTGTGTAGAACTCTTATTTGATATTTCAGCGTCATTTCGTTGGGCATAAAGGGTCTCTTATTAAGCAAACGACATTTGATTCATGATTAGATTGAACCATTAGATCTGTATTGTAGTTACTAAATCATAGCAACAATAATCCTTGAATTCTAAGGTTGTATGAGAGAGTTATGCCCATTTTCGGGTCGGGAAAGATTGCTGGTTTATGGTGTGAACTTTTGTTCTTCGCGAACGCGAGAGCGGTCGCGCGAACACAAAGAAGAAATTTTGGGTTCACCAGTCAATGCGAAAATTTCTCTTCGCGAACGCGAATGTGTCCCGCGAAGGCAAAAAATAAAAATCACTTGGGCAGTGTTTTAAATTGGCAGACCGAGCATTTTAGTATTTTGAGCATACCTTGAGTTCTAGAGCTCCGTTTGGGGTGACTTTTGCGGCGGTGTTCTCTTGTTAACAAGGGGATAAATATATAAACTTTATTTTGATGTTTTCTCATCGCTCGATCACTGCCTTTTCTACTAAGTGATTGCTTAGGGACCTTAGCGTACGATCTGGGTTGTTTCCCTCTCGACTTTAGATCTTAGCACTCATTGGCCTGACAGCTCACAAGCAAACCTTCCATCCCATGATTATCTACGTTGGTTATTATTTTTATCCGTATTTGTGTTGTATAAATTGAGGTTTTGAGCCCCAAAGTTGGGAAATGGTAAATCCTTGATTTGAGGGTCAATTCATGGATGAAATTGAATGATTTTCTAGATATAGACTACATAAGTTATGGAAAATATTTATTCTCGATAATTTTGAGAATTCGGGCGCGCGGACCTGGGGTTAACTTTTGTTGACTTTTTGTGCGGGGTTGAAAATTATTTCTAAATGATAAATTATAGGTTCTTGAGTATGTTTTTGTTGGTTTGCATGTTCTTTGGCTTGTTTCAGATCGTTTGGTGTTGGTTTGAGGTGTTAGAGAGGCGTTGGAGCTGGTTATCAGATTTCAGAGTGAGGTAAGTCTCCTATCTAATCTTGTTAGGGGGAAATTACCCCCATAGGTTCTATACTTGTTATGTGCTACCTATTATGAGAGATACGCATGTATGAGGTGACGAGTGTCCATGCGTATGCTAGAATTTTAGATTATGTCCGATTAGACTTAGACCCACGCCATGCTTTAATTGTACTATTTGAGTTATTCTTGCCTATTTAAATGCCTTAATTACATTTTGGCTTAAGACTAGACTTGCGTAAGTATCAGACTCGCTATTTTAGATACTTGATGAGCTATTTAATTTGTGGTGGACATTATACTTCCTTTTTACAGATTTCTTCCGTGTTGTGCATCTTCGTCCGAAACGTTTCTTGAATTTTATAACTCACATGTATATTCGTGAGTGGGGCCAGTGACCCGTCAAAGTTTCATATTTAATGGGATTAGGCTTAATGCCTCAGCAATACTCTTATGGGATCGGGCCATTCCCCTCGGCGATATTATGTAATACACTCTTATGGGATTAGGTCGTTCGCCTCAGCAGTATCATGTAACACACTTTTATGGAGGTCCGTTCACCTCGGTAGAGTACATATTCTTATAGGATCGGGTCGTTCGCCTCTGCAGAGTACACTATTCTTATGGGATCGGGCCATACGCCACGACGGGATGTCTTACCATCACTCTTACGGGATCAGGTCGTTCACCTCAGCAGAATCATGCGTAATATTCGATAAGGAGTCAGCGTATCTATTGTTTTTTTTCTGATTTGAGACGTTATATTTTAGTGGTTATTGACCTGACTTACATTCCATTCGCGGTAATATTCTGTACTCAAGGATTTTGTGTTTACTCATCCGTTGAGGAGCATTTTTTTGTACATATATCTATCTTCACTGTTTTACTTTCCATGCTCCATACCTGTCTAATTTTATTGTACTCGATTTATTGGACCACTAGTAGGTGTCGATGCGATCTCCCGTCGCTACTTTTTCAGGGTTAGGCTAGATACTTATTGGATACGCATTAATTTACGAACTCATACTATACTTCTGAACTGATTGTGCAGGTACTGAGACAGGTACATTTGGTGGTCATTTGGGTGCATAGGCGCAACTGCGGAGGAGACTTTGTGGTGAGCTACATTTCAAGTTATGATTCGCAGCACACGAAGTCCCCCACCTAGTTATTTACTTTATTCTGTTTATTTCTATTTCAGACAGATGTTGTAGTAGTGTTGTATTTATTCTAGTAGATACTCATGCACTTATGACACCGAGTTTTGGGAATTTAGACTTTTCTCTTGGTTGTATTCCGCTATGATTTTCTGGTTTATATTTTGGCCTCATTTGAACATTTAAAAATAACATCTATATTTCCTTTAAAATCGAACGATTTCCACTCCTTATTTTTATAATTATTTCAAATGCATTTTGGATTAACTAATGTTGTGTTGATTTAACTATTGTCTTGTCTAACAGAGCGTTGGGCGCCATCACGACCTACGGGGGATTTTGAGTTATGACAGCAAAAGAGAACAGCTTTTGAGCCACTCTGTTACCGCAAATGCAACAAAACCATCGCATTTGCAAAGTACCCCTCCATAACAAATGCAGTGAAAGCTTCGCATTTGCGAAGTTGTCCCTAGGCCACCAGTGTCGCAAACGTGAAGTCCTCGCAAAAAAAGCGAAATCCCCAGCTCCCAGTCCCACTTTGCAAATGCGATTTTGACATTGCAAACACGAAGCTCGCATTTGCAAACAGGTTTTCGCAAATGCGAGACCTACAAATCATGCACCCAGTTGTTGCCTTCAACTGCAAAAACTAACGAAAATACATGAGAAACTCACCCGAGTCCCTCAGACTCCAATCCAGACAATTACATAAGTGTAATAACATCATACTAACCTGCTCACAAGCTCAAATCATCAAAATAATATAAAAAATTAAGAATGGATCATCAAAACTCACAATTGTTAAGTTCACAACTCATTTTTTCAAGTTTTTGACAAGGTGGGTTGCTCTGATGGTAAGCGCCCTCCACTTCCAACTAAGAGGTTGTGAGTTCGAGTCACCCCAAGAGCAAGGTGGGAGTTCTTGGAGGGAAGGATGCCGAGGGTTTATTGGAAACAGCCTCTCTACCCCAGGGTAGGGGTAAGGCCTGCGTACACACTACCCTCCCCAGACTCCACTAGTGAGATTATACTGGGTTGTTGTTGTTGTTGTTGTTGTATATAAACCGCCGAAATAGCCTCGGGTCACCTGGTACCCCAACCAAATGTGCGTACAATTCCAAAAGCATCATCCAAACCTATCGAAATCGTCAAATACCAATCCGAGGTCGTTTACCAAAAATGTTGACCACGATCAACTCTAGCCACATTTAAAGTTAAAAATCACATTTGCTTTAAATTTTCACATATAAAAATTTCGAAAATTGACATGGACTATGCACGCAAGTCATAAATTATCAAATTGATCTATGAAAAGTCTCAAAACATAGAAAAGGAAGCTAGTCCTCAAACAACATATCTGGTCGTGACACTTAATGGTGTGATGTCTTTTGAAACAATCGTGTGGGTAATCCAAAGTAGATATTATTACACCATATTAAGTGTATCTTTAAGGCTTTTAGCCTAACAACTGGTATCAAAGTCAATGAGTGCCTTCGCCCGCTTATGAGTCGTTGTACTGCCTTACACATAGATTCAAAGAGCATACACAAAAAGAAGCCAATGGACTTTGGTGGCCATAAATACTTGGTTAATGTGGGTAGCACACAATTAATCTCTATAGCAGCCCATCAATGGTGATGGGTCATGTGAAACTTAGTTCAAGAGGAGATTATTGGGTATGTACAAACAAAGGCTCATATATAAAATAAAAAAGAAAAAATATCTACGTATAAGGTGTTGGATACCTTATTAGTTTGTGGCCTTTTCCAGAAGTCATGCGAGCTTATCATACCATATTAAGTGTATACGTGCTTTAGCCTAACATAGATATTGTTTAGAGTTGTTCCCTATCATCAACAATAATATATGTTATTATAATATTTTGTTGAGATCACAAGATGCTAAGCTGCATGTTATAATATCTATATATGTATTAGGAACATTACGTTATGTCAGATGTGTTTGTGATGCACGACGAGTAGGAGCATACCTAAGAATTTTAAGATGGCTGCTCTATTATGGATATCAAAATTGTAAGGATTGAGAGGAAATGAGCTCAATCTGGAGCTCCAATGGTGATTCCCAGTAAGTTCTAGAGAGAATATGAAGAAATATAGTTTGAAAAATATATATACATGTGTGATAGTTGTACTACTCAACCAACTCTACTAACTATATTCAGATGTGACTCTACCTAAGATGCTGACTCAACATATATAATCCATGATAAATATAATCTCAATACCCCTCTCAAGTTGGATGTGAGATTCACACAACTAGCTTGCCTTTAATTGTCGAATGTTTGGTCCCTGTACGAGCCTTAGTAAGTATGACAGCCAAGTGCTCATTAGTAGTTATATGGTGCAAAAAGATCAATCCATCCGGAAGCTTATTCCTCACAAATTGGAAATCCACCTCAATATGCTTAGTTCATTCATGAAAAACATGATTTCTTGCAATGTGTATAGCATATTGGTTGTCACAAAAGACACAATAGGCTTGGAATATGGAATAGTGAGTCCTCAAACACCCTGCCCAGCTACACCAACCCCCCAACAACCTTTTTTTAGAGATCTATAATCTGCCTCTGCTGAAGTTAAGGAGATGATCTCTTGCTTCTTGGATTTCCAACTAATAGGACTGTTTCCCAATAAGATAATGACACAGTAACAAACATCCATTCAGGGCATCCTACCTAATCAGAGTCACAGTAAACTCTAACAGTGCAGTCACTATCGTTTGAGAAGAAAATCCCTAGTGTATGTTGTTTCTTGATGTCTCTCAGCAAGTGAAATACATCAGCCAAGTGAGGTTCTCTAGGTTCTTTCATAAGATGGCTCAAAACCAGCACACTATAGGCTATGTCCATATTATTATTCGTGAGGAAGTTGAGTTTACCAACTAGCTTCCTGTAGTAAGTCGGATTTGGCAAAATTATACACTCATTTGATTTTAGCTTCATATTCGGATCAAGGGGGAAGACATGTTGCTATAACTAAATAGTCATACTCTTTTAGCAGATTTAAAGCAAACTTCCTCTGAGAGATAATGACTCCATCAGCTTTGCAAAAAACTTCTTACTCCAAGAAGTAATGAAGCATTTCCAATCTTTGATTCTGAACTTCTCATTAAGGAAAGCCTTTAGGTTTGCAATTTCCACTAAATCAGCCCAGTAAGTATCACATCATCCACATACATAGGTACATAGATGGTTGAGGATTATGTCTTCTTGTAAAATAAAGAGTACGATGAGTCAGTTTTGCAAACATTGTCTGATGGCCCGCTTTAAGCCATAGAGGGATTTGTTCAATCTACACACCATTGTCTCTATCCCAGTGCTATCAACCACAAGACCTGGTGATACCTCCATGTACACTTCCTCAATCCTCACGAAGAAATACATTATTCACATCTAGTTGAAAGATGTCCCAACCTTTCTTCACAGTAACTTCAACTAATGTTCTAACAGTTGTCATTTTAACAATCGGAAAGAAAGCCTCAATATAATCAATCCTTGATTGTTAAGTGTATCCCTTCAAAAATAAGTAGCCTTAAACTTTTTAATACTCCCAACTACTTTATATTTGACTTTGTACACCAACTAGTAGCCTACTACTTGTTTTTCAGCTGGTAAGGGGACTAAATTCCATATGTGATTGACATAAAGGGACTTAAATTCCTGTGTTATAGCTGCTTTCCATGCAGGATTGAGTGTTGCCTCCTCATATGAAGATGGCTCACTATCATGAAAAATATTTTTCACCAAATGCTGACTCTCAGAAGATAGAACATCAGGTGAAACATGGTGATTCTTTGAGAAATGATCTTTTAGGGATGAAAGTGTGTGTGAAGTAGTAGAAAATGGACAATCTTTCAGATATGCAGGGTATTTTTGTTCACTATTAGATTTCCTTAGTATAGGGGTTCTAGGTTGGACAGGTGCATGGGAAGGTTGTGCATGAGTGTCATGTGAATGTGAAAGGCTACTAAAAGGTTGCATACCTGTAGATGTGACACATTCCTTTGATCATTAGAAAGATCCCTCATAGACGAATCTAGACCAATATTATTATTGTAAACAATAAAAGGGGAAGACTCTAGGACAGAAGGGAAAGAATTATTCTTATGAGACAATAAAAATGGAAATATACAGTACATCTCTAAAAATAGGTATTTTCTTGGTGTTTATGATGTGACTTGTTGTTAGGATACAGTGATCATAATACCTAACTAGTAACATAGATTGAAATATGAGTGTCCTAGCAGTTTCAAGAAGATAATTGTGCTTTTTTTTCCTACACACTATTTTGTTATGGTGTGTATTGACGGCCAATTTTGACCCTCTCTTTTAAAATTAATTTACTTATACTTAATAATTTACAATAAATATTTTGAAAGTATTTTCTAGCAATAAATACCTATTTTTATAAATTAATTAAGTATTAATTTTGAAATTAATCACGTAGTATTAGTATTATATAATTACAAATATACTTACTATTTTAGGATTTTTAAAATAACTTTTATATATACATCACATAGGCCTTACAATTAATCTGACAAATTTACTCCTTATTTTCAAGTATATTAGGTTACTATGTTAATATTTTGAAATTAGTGCTATAATTCGAAAAACGAAGTATTTATAATTAATTAATTAAATTAATTAGTAGTATATTTAATCATTATAATTTTACCATATTTTATTGAAAATTATTATGTTTATTTAATATAATTATAAAAGGGATCAAAAGAGGTTGAAAGCTATAATTGCAATTCTCAATTAAATACAAAGTGGTTATTCTTTAGATTAACGTCAGCCCAATTACCAAGCCCAAAACCAAGCCTTGCCCAGATCCAATTCCCTTCTCTCCACCTTGGCATTCTCCGCCATCTCTTCTGGACGAGATCACGCCACGTCACCCGTCTCCAGCATACACAAAACAAACACATATCATCTGGGCCGTCTGTTTTTTAAATCAACGGCCCACAATTTTTAACTCTATTTCCTCTTTAATGTTTTCAAGCACCCAGAGATTTAATCTCAACCGTCGGATCACAAGGATCCAACGGCCATCAAAATTCCCCACAAAAATCATTTAAACCCAAAATGTCTGGACTGTTGATCTCAAAGATCAACGATTCAAATCTCATCGCCCTAACTTAAACCTAGAGACACCCTTTGTGATAAAGTGTTGTTCATTTGTGATTATTTGTTATGCTCTTAAGTATCCTTAAATAGTGTTGATTGAACTGTTCGTGACCTTAATGACTTTCATTTCTGATCTCAAATAGCCAATATGACTAAAACTCCTTAATATGCTTCAAATGACCTCTCAAGCTTGTCTAAACTCCAAATATTTTGTCAATGGTTCTATTTTGATCTTTATCTCTATATACTATTTTTCTGTATTCTTGTGGTCGAGATTATTTTTTGATAATACTAATTAGGACAAAACTTGAAAGTTCATAGTTTAATCCTTCACTACTTAACTGAAGCATGAAAAGTCTAAGTGTTTAAGTGCTCTACCTCTCTGTATCTGTGTCTGTTAACTCTGAGAGTGTCACGACCCAAAATTCCACCACAGACGTCGTGATGGCACCTAGTCTCTAAGACTAGGTAAGCCAATTTCTATTACATTTTGAAGCCATTTCTTTTTAATTAAATAAATAACCAAAACTAACGGCGGGATAAATGTGAATATACAACCTCCCAAGGCTGGTAGTACTGAGTCACGAACTCTAACTGAATACATAGAATGTTCACGAGGACCGAACATACAATACTGTTTGATTACAAGTTAACAGTACAATGAAATGAAAAGACTCTAAGGGACTACGACGACCAAGCAGCTCTACCTTGAATCCTTACCGCTTTANCTTTTTAATTAAATAAATAACCAAAACTAACGGCGGGATAAATGTGAATATACAACCTCCCAAGGCTGGTAGTACTGAGTCACGAACTCTAACTGAATACATAGAATGTTCACGAGGACCGAACATACAATACTGTTTGATTACAAGTTAACAGTACAATGAAATGAAAAGACTCTAAGGGACTGCG
>AWOL01S0000804.1:9719-21532 GCA_000715115.1 Nicotiana otophora
GACATATGTGGGAACTCGGCCTAGCCGATAGGGTGGAGATCGGACGCCATACTGCGCACATGGTGGTACTTCTCTTGGTAACACCTTTTTTCGCATCACATGTCAAACCACATTGTCCGTGGGGAGATAGACTAGTCGATCGGGCGTGATCAGACTCCGTGATTAAAACACGGTGCTATATTGGTGCTAATGATCTCCCAACCAAAAGTATATATTATTTTCGTATTTTGAAAATTGTTATGTTTTAACTTGGCATTCGGATATCATTTATTGTTACTTGTTGCTTCCATGATGTTTCCCCTTCTTTCATTGGTGTTCTATTTTGTAAGAGGACATTTAGCTTTACATACTAGTACTATTCCATATGTACTAACATCCCTTTTGCCGGGGGCTCTGCATCTTCAATGGATGCAGGTAGTTCATCAACGGGCGCTCTTGATCCTCGTTAACAGTTACTCTATACTCAGCAAGTTCTGGTGAGCCCTACTCTGTTGCAGGCTTTATGTCATTTGACCGTGTAATTTATACTTTGAGAAATAGCCGGGGCCTTATCGCCGTCACTTCCATTCTACTCTTCTGTTGTACTTAGAGGCTCCGTACACATAGTATGGGTGGTGTCTGATGTTTGGAATTGAACTAGATGTGTTGGTATTTTGGCAAACACATTTGACATTTTGGTATAAAATACGGTAAAAGCTATATTACTCTGTATTTATGTACTAGGGCCATACAATGTACCACATGACCATGATAGTAAGGTACATAAAGTATGTTAAATTAGTATTTTGAATGAATTAGGATGAGATTAGGCCGTCATTCTTAACATGAATAGAATTGGGAATCATTAAAGGAGTTAGATTTATACATACATGATAAGCAGGGAGAGAGTAACCTAGGGTTGGGTAGCAGACCTCGGTAATAATTTACCGAAGTAAGTGTTATGGTATAATATAACCTACCAAGATTCAGAAATGTCATAAGATAATCGAGGATGTGAAGCAAAATATAGCAATAACCGTAAGTTCGACAAAGTACCAAGCAAAGAACTTCAATACACCTATAAATGCCCAGAGGGATAGTTTGTCATAGTTATGATATGTTCACAAAGTGTGTCTTCGAATGATTGCATAAAAGTTGGAGGAAAAAGGAGAAAAAAGCCACATAGGTGTACATACAAGGGCATAGTCGTATAGGCTGCTTGACAGAAGGTAGCAGCAGTTACGATACTGGAAGAAATCTTAACACAGGTCGTGGTGTGAGAAAGAGGCCTGAAGGGGGGAATGCCCTAGACTTTGGATTTATTCGTAGAACGGTTTCCTAGATTTAAAGGATAGTATAAAAATATTCGTAAGATTTATAGGTTATGAGACTGATAACCACATCAGTCAACATTTGAGGAAGAATGTTCCAAAGGGGGAATGACGTTGCACCCCATGTTTTCCTATGTAAAAGTACGTTGTAAGTCAGTTGATGTATGCTCGAAAAGTATATCATCTTTGAATGTACATAAAGTAAGTTAATCATGTTACTTTTGAGGTTACAAATATTTAATATCATGAACTTCAAGTACCAAGATGCTAAACAAATCGAGAAAAATAAGTTTTTTCGAAACGGCAAGTTGAGATGTGTATAAGAGACAGGTATAAAACTATTTGTAAGATTTATAGGTTATGAGACTGATAACCACATCAGTCAACATTTGAGGAAGAATGTTCCAAAGGGGGAATGACGTTGCACCCCATGTTTTCCTATGTAAAAGTACGTTGTAAGTCAGTTGATGTATGCTCGAAAAGTATATCATCTTTGAATGTACATAAAGTAAGTTAATCATGTTACTTTTGAGGTTACAAATATTTAATATCATGAACTTCAAGTACCAAGATGCTAAACAAATCGAGAAAAATAAGTTTTTTCGAAACGGCAAGTTGGGAATGTTATAACCTATACTTTTAGGGTCATTAATATGATACAGAGGTGGTATTATGTTGTATTTTAGTCGTGTTATAGTCGTGTATTAATTTCGAAGTCAAATGAATTAAGAAACAAAAGTGGACAAAAGTTGTCGCAAGTTACATTCCTAATTTTACTTAAAATTTAGGTCTAATGTTACTTAAATCTTCTCTTAATGTAATTGGAATTGCGGGGTGATTGTAAGGCCCCGTTATAATTCTTAATGATTTAAGATTTTAATGTGCGCCAGCGGTATTTGAGGATAGCGTATTCGAGTATTAAGGGAGACCTATGCGATAGAACCACATCATTTTGAAATTAAACTATAAGGTGTGTTGGATCATACTAAAGAGTTTTGTGAATGGCAAGAATTTGTGTGGATCAAGTTGGATACATTAAGTGGAAAGGATGTCTCAATTAGCACAGAACCCGAATTCAAATGAATGCCACTTTGAAAATATAATAACTTAGGTGGTGCTATACCTACCAAATTAAAGCCATTAGAGTCTAGTATCCAACTCATCAAACCGTTTGTCATTTGGATATTTCTACAGAATGTTATGGCCATTTTACCGGACCTATGCCATATGCGCGCCCAGATGCGCGACCACGCATATAAGGGGGTTTCTGCCTTATGTGCGCAAATAGATGTGTGGTCACCTGACCAGGTGCGTGGCCACGCACGTAGGAGCCCTATAAATACCCCAAGGCCAGTAGAGAGAGGGGCTAAGTCATTTCTTTGAGCTAGGGCTTGCATATCAAGGGGAACCCATCCTATACTTCCCTCCCATGAACTAAGGTAATGTTTTTGGAGTAATTGTGAGTTGATTACTACTCCTAAACACTTATTTTAACTAGGATTAATCTTGAAGATCCATAGATTTCCATTCAAATCCCCAAATTGGTCAAGAACACTAGAAGTTGGAATTGTTAAGAGTCACACTACAAGTGGTATGTCTACCATCTCTAACTACTCTATGGTGATTATTTATGTATGGAATATATGTTAGGACTTATGGGATGGTTGTTTGAATCCATAAGTGCCTAACCTGGGTTGTGTTGCTGTTCTAGAGATTGTGAAATGGTTTAATTAATGCGATTGATGGTTTGGGTGTGAATTATTGGGCATGCGTGTGCTAGTTGAAGTTGTGGATGGCCTAGAGACGAAGGAAAGGTGAATCATTGGTATAGAAGGTGGTTATTAGGTGAATAAATTTCATTGAAGGAGGTTGGTTAAAGATATTCACGTTAGATGTTTGATAAAAAGTCTAAATAACTTAAAGTATAGAAATCATAATAATATTGGTACAAATGTGTTGCATTGTTGTAGATTGAAGTTGTTTAGTGTGGTGGACCATCATAGTACTATTAATGGGCAAATTGCAGGTATGTTGGCTAAACTACTATCTTAGAATTGATTACATCATGTGTCACAACCCAAACTAACCCTGTCGTGATGGCGCCTATCATGGTACTAGGCAATCTGACTCATTCTAAAACAAACTGATATTTTTCATTTCAAGGATAATTCCAAGGCTATTTAGCTTACAAACCTTTGTAAAGGAGTTCAAATAAAAAAAAAGTGCGGAAAAGAAAAGCCCGACATCGGGGTGTCACTAGTCATGAGCATCTACTACAATCTGTCTAATAATATCAAGGCTAACTCAGCCTAGAAAATAGCTAAATACAACTAGAGGAAGATAAGAGGGAGAAGAGCAGGTGCTGCGATCGCCAAACAGCTACCTTGCTATCTCCGAGAAACATCTACAACAATAATAATCAACAACCGCTACCGTGTCCAGCTACACCTGGATTTGCACACAAGGTGCAGGGAGTAACGCGAGTACACCAACTTAGTAAGTAACAACAATAAATAAAGACTGAGCAGTAGTGACGAGCAATAAAGCATATAATGTTCATATTATGAAATCTCAGTAAAATACCTTAGGTTTTTAAAATCAGGATTTGAATCAAACTAATCGTTTAAACCCAGTTCCAGTAAAAATCATTTAAGGATATTTTTCAATAGTTTTCAAACAGAGCAAAAATGCAAAGGTGAGCAAAAATGATGAAATCATAAACAGCCCCTCGGGCAAAGCATCACTCATATGCAGCCCCTCGGGCAAACCTCACAATCACTCTTGCCACTCGGGCATACCGCACAGTCACTTTTGCCACTCGGGCATACCTCACAATCACTCGTGCCTCCCAGTCACTCATCACTCGGCACTCGGCACTCACACTCAGTAGGTACCTCCGCTCACTGGGGGTGTGTAGAGACTCTGGAGGTGCTCCTTCAGCCCAAGCGCTATATTAAGCAAAATCATGGCATAAATCAATCAGGCCCTCGGCCTATATCAAACATGCTGCGAGGTGCAGCCCGATCCCATAAACATCCTCACAAACCAGGCCCTTGGCCTCACTCAGTCATAAACCTCTCAAGCCACTCGGGCATTACAGTAAAAACATGGTATTCAGCCCAAAACAATATTTATATGCATCATAATAGAGTAATAAAACTGAGTTATGCAGTAAACAAGTATAACCATGACTGAGTATAGATTTTCAATCGAAAACAGTGAGAGGATCGTAAGAAAGGCCNGCAAACAAGTATAACCATGACTGAGTATAGATTTTCAATCGAAAATAGTGAGAGGATCGTAAGAAAGGCCCTTAAGGGTCCAAACAGCACTAGCACAAGGCCCAAACATGACATTCAGCCCAATTTACAGAAACTCTTTCTAAAACATATAAGTATCATATAGTTTCAACAAAATATGCAACTTTACAATTTCTACGGGACGGACCAAGTCACAATCCGTAATAGTGCACGCCCACACACCCGTCACCTAGCACGTGCGTCACCTCAAAATAACAAAATGATACGAAATCTGGGGTTTCATACCGTCAAGACTAGATTTATAACCGTTACTTACCTTAACCCGGTCAAATCTCAACTTGCCTCTGGACTCGGCCTCCAAATGCTCAAAATCTATTCACAATTATTACAATACCATCAATATATGCTAATGGAATCAATTCCACAAGGAAAAACTACCAATTAGACTAAAAATATGAAATCAACTCAAACTTGCCCCCTGGCTCATGTCTCGAAATACGACAAAATTTACAAAACTAGAAAGCCCATTCACTCACGAGTCTAACCATACCAAATTCATCAAAATCCGACATCATTTGGTCCTTCAAATCCTTAAATTACTCTAAACAATTTCCAAGCCCTAACCCCTCATTTTCACTATTTATATGATTAAACAACGGGAAATCACCATATATACGAGTATTAGGGCTCAAGCAACTTACCTCACTGATAGCCCTTGAATCACCTATCAAAAATCACTCCAAAAGATCCAAAAACCGACTTGAAAATGGTGGAAATGAACCAAATTTGCGAAGGGATCTAATTATGGTTTCTGCCCAGGCTTTTTCGCACCTGCGGACCATTTCTCGCTTCTGCGCAACCGTACCTGCGAAAAATCGATCGCAGGTGCAGAACTCACTTATGAGCCTAGGTTCCACATCTGTGGCCAACCTGTCGCACCTGCGCTTGCGCACCTGCGCGTGACACTCCACATCTGCAAAGCCAGCCTTCTTCCTTCCTTCCACATTTGCGCCCCAGGTCTCGCACCTGCGGGCTCGCAGATGCGATAGCCTTCTCACACCCACGCATCCTGCCTAGTGCAGCACTGCCCGCACCTGCGAACCCCCATGCACACCAGCAGCCTCGCACCTGTGACTCCCTTTCCGCAGGTGCGGAAATATCAGTAGCAGCAGCTTCATTTCCAACTACGACAAATCCGTTAACCACCTAGAATCACCCCGACGCCCTTGGGTTCTCAACCAAAAATACCATCAAATAATATATCAACATACAAACTTATTCAAACCTTCGAATCACTCAAAACAACATCAAAACACCAAATTCCCCTCGGATTCAAGCCTAAGAACTTCTAAATTTCCAAATCCAACAACCGATGCCGAAACCAACCAAACCACGTCCGAATGACCTCAAATGTTGTACACACATCAAAAATGACACTATGAACCTACTCCAACTTTCGAAATTCTATTCCGACCCTAATATACAATTTTCCACACCTGACCAAAATTGCCAAATTTCCAACTTTTGCCAATTCAAGCCTAATTCCACTCCGGACCTCCAAATCATATTCTGGACATGCTCCTAAGTCCAAAATCACCTAACGAAGCTAATGGAGCTATCCGAGTTAAATTTCGAGATCGTTTATACATAGGTCAACCTCCGGTTGACGTTCTAAATAAGAGACTGAGTGTCTCATTCAACTCTGAAAACACTCCAGACCCAAACTAACCAATCCGATACATCACAATGCAGCTAAATAACACATAAAGAAGCAGAAATGGGGGAAACGGGGCTATAACTATCAAAACAACCGGTCGGGTCGTTACATGATGTTTTCGCAAGTTTCAAGTATGCTTGGCTCAAGTTCCTAATACATTTGACTATCCCAAATGAACCTTGTGTCAAAAGATATATATATATATATATATATATATATATGTGTGTGTGTGTGTGTGTGTGTGTGTGTCTGTGTGTGTGTTCAAAATTTGTTTTGAATGCTCTTATCATATTATGTTATCCTTCGGGAACGTGTTCAAAGTATGATATGTGTATTAAAATGTTATGACTCTTAGTCGTGTTTCAAATGAAAGTCAATTATGATTAACTTGGAAAGAATACTCCATGCGTCAAAAACTCCTACTGCTCATATATATACTTAAGACCTTGATTTCGAATACTCATATTGTTGATAATCTACAAAGATGCTTGAAAGTGATGTAAGTGAGTTGAAATTGTGTATTTACCTTTTTGGAAAAAGTATTTCAAAATTAAATGGTGTGTTACTCCTCTATTATTTTAACTTGCGCTTCAATTGCCAATCATTTTACTCTATTTCTTGGAAAGAAATCTATTGTGTTTAAAGTCTTTATTTCTAATGAACTTAAAGTTGTGATTTCAAAAATGTTATATATGTTGATATTAATGATGATGATACACGAGAGGAAAGAAATGGAAGTGTGGAACATGAAATACGGCCACCATGCCATGAATAAAGAAACTTGTGAATGGCTAAAAGAGCCAAGGAAATACTGTTGTTATGAGTGGTTGAAAATACTAATTAAGATTTATCCAATGTGAAAGATGATGAGGTTAATACATTTGTATTTATGTTACATTGTGTGCAAAAATAAAAATAAATATTTTTGGGAGTATCATTAGCAAACCGAGGAAGGGTGGTTCATATGGCCCACGCCCAAAACTACACGTGTCGGTGTAGGGCGGGATTGTGGTGGATTGTGATTATTCCCTTTATTTGGAATGAGATTGATATTAGTTCTGAATTGGAAAGTCAACCCACACGGCATATGTGGGAAGTCGGCCTAGCTGATCGGGTGGAGATCGGACGCCATGCTGCGCACATGGTGGTACTACTCTTGGTAACACCTTTTTTTGCATCACATGTCAAACCACATTTTCCGTGGGGAGATGCACTAGTCGATCGTGCGTGATCGGACTCTGTGAAAAAATACGGTGCTATATCGATGCTAATGATCTCCCAAACAAATATATATATTATTTTCATATTTTGAAAATTGTTATGTTGTAACTTGGCATTTGGATATCATTGATGTTACTTGTTGTTTTCATGACGTTTCCCCTTCTTTCATTGGCGTTATATTTCGTAAGAGGACATTTAGCTTTACATACTAGGCCTATTCCATATGTACTAACGTCCCTTTTGCCGGGGGAGCTGCATCTTCAACGATGCAGGTAGTTCATCTATGGGTGGTCTTAATCCTTGTTAGCAGTTACTCTATACTCAACAGGTTTTGGTGAGCCCTACTCTGTTCAAGGTTTTATGTCATTTGACGTTGTATTTTGTGCTTTGAGCCGGGGCCTTATCACCGGCACTTCCATTCTACTCTTTTGTTTTACTTACAGGCTCCGTAGACATAGTGTGTGTGGTGTTTGATGTTTGGAATTGAACTAGAAGTGTTGGTATTGTGGCAAACATGTTTTTCATCATATCTATAAACTTTCTATATTTTGGAAATCGTAAATGAATCTCCTTTGAGTAATGGAAAAATAATATGTAACACTTGACTCTTCTCTTGTCTATCACTTGTACTGATGTTTATATTAATAAAAGGGCAAGGTTGGATAGAAGGCAGCTTTGAGGCTTGTTTAACCGGGGTATCTCGGTTAAGCGCCAGTCGCGATCCCCGAGGTCGGGGCGTGACAAGATTGTTATCAGAGGCTAAGGTTTTAAAGTGTCCTAGGATGTCTCGGAGCCGTGTCTAGTAGAGTACTTCTTATCAATGTGCTGCCAACCACATCTAAAATTAGGAGGGTACTTGGGCATTTAGGAATGTCACCTTTCTTTGATACTCCAGATCATACGATAAAGCTCAAGATAGAAAGTTCATTTCCTCGTTATGTCCCATTTTCCAAATGAGTAATCCACAAGTTCGAAGCAGCAAGGAGCGAATGACCTCGCCGGAGAATCTAGTAGAGATTGCACAAATGTTCGTTGGGAGATTGCGTCAAGCCGTGGAGGGATTGGACGAACTTGTTGCTAAGGGAAGTACTAATGTCACCACACCACCGGATCGTGTGGTGAGAGCATTTAAGAAACGAAAGAGGGTTGTTGGTACTAATAAACCGGATTGTTTGATTTGCAAGAAACGTCACTTGGGAACATGTTGGATGACTCTTGTAATATGTTATGGTTGTGGAAAGAGGGGGAACAAGAATAACAAATTCCCTAGAATTGTACACCCACCCCGGTCTACCCGATATGCAGGAAGGATCATTTGGCGTCATGTTGTGAGTATGCGCAGTAGCATGTTAGGGGTAGAAGGTTTGGAAAATTCCAAAGGCCCACACCGCAAGATGGTAGAGAGATTGTTACTACCACCATGGAGGCTTGGAGGGAGGATAAGGGGGAAGCTTATGGTGTATGCAAATAGTGTGAATATCAGGTTAGTGGGGCGAGTCAGTTTAGCAGACCTCATCCCTGTTGTGTGAAGTGTGGGATATGTCATTCAGGAGTATGTCACTATGGTACCAATGTATGCTACGAGTGTGTTATGAGGGGTCACATTCAGAGAGATTGCCGTTCGTCTGGTAGAGCATGGGCAGGGATGCGGCATAACCAACCAGTTTTGCAGCTACTACATCCACAACGTCTCCTCTTGATGGAGGCACTATAGCGCCCGCAAGGTGTGGGGCAGCTAGGGGTGGTATCAAGAGCTCGGGAGGGCCCAGCAAGGTTTATGCTATGAGGAGGCATCAAAATTTGGAGGCTTCTCCATTTGTTGTTATAGGTATGTTGACTGTCCAATCGCAAGATGTATATGCTCTTATTGACCCCGGTTCGACTTTGTCATATGTCATTCTTTATGTTGCTATGGAATTTGGGATAGAATTGGAACAACTTTATGAGACGTTCTTTGTATCCACTCTTTGAATGAGACATATCATTTGTGAAGCCTCTTTAGCACAATTATCTTACTTGCAACCTCTTGATGAATTGATTTCTATAATGATTTCTTTGAATTGAGTCACAAGCCCAGGTTAATAATTCTAACATGCTTCCCTAAATTCTCCACAAGGGACTATACCTATTGAATTCCTTAGAGAACCTTCTTATCCAAATGGATAACATCTACTCACTTGTGCTTATGCATGCACCATCGTAAAGTTTACCTATGTGGTATCAAGTACAATGTAAAGCAACCCAGTGTTGAGATCCTTCTTGAGCCACTCTCTTTTTCCTGTGCATGTGACACCTATGGTTTGAATAGTCACTTTGCTCCCTTTGTGAATATAGTCATAGATCCTTTTCCCTATCCAAATAACACAAAAGTATATCTCAGCACCTATTATATGTGTACATGGCAAGTGAGAGGGTCAATTCTCTACATAAAGTTACTCTAAAACTTGGGATCCTCACAAATTCATCATAAGAATATCCATTGTTTGCCCATCTTAGTATGACTTTTATGGCCACTTAGGACATTCTGCATTAAGTAGCTCACTTTGCTCCTAGTATTATAGTTGGCCATGACGTGGCCTGGCATTGCAGTTTAGGAGTTATTATAGAAGAAATATGTCCAGCTCATAACAAATGTTCATTTTCTCTTTAAACCACTACAACATGTATTAACTATGTTCCTTAGTTAGTAAATCATTGAGTATGTCATTGTCATGTGTGAAGGGTTTACTACCCTTAATGTTCCACATCCCTGGGTGGATACGAGTTATTTGTCTTTTTCCCCGGAGTATCATATTACCCATTAGAACCTTTCTAACCAATGCATGATTTAACCCCATATTAAGATGTCCTAGGTACATGGTCTCACTCGTGAAAGATTGGAATTAGATATTCCAGATTCTTAGGCACCTATCATGAATATATTTAGTTTAAGGGTCAAGTTTATCGTATCTCTAGTCCTCTCATATAGGATCAACCATCGGGAAGGAATAAGTTGTCGTAATAATAATCCCACTAGTGACCAACATTTTTTTCAGCCGGGTAGGCTTGGGACGTAGTTTTCTTGTGTCAAATACTATCAAGAGCGTAACACAACTTCATGTATTTTTGAAATCACTAACACATTCATGGTGCAAGAATCTTCTCATTTTGAGCTAAACTGATTTTCCCTACACTCAAGGAGGCAACTGGTGTCACGTACTTGACTGTTGCTCCTTAGAGCTTACTATTGTCGGGCAAGGCACATATGGAATGGAACAATTGTTACTATCCCTTGCATAACTCGTCTCCTTCCAAGAATAACTGATGCTAACACTCACCTATTTTACATCATAGGATCATGTACATGGTTTCCATATTTGGATCGTGTACAAAACTATGCCTCATTTGTCGAATCAATGATGACATCACAATAATTAATCATGTTAGCACTATTGGTAGTAACCTTCACATCCCTTAGGATATAACCTCTTGTAATGCTCTGCTCGGCACATCGATAAATTCCTGAACAATTCCAGCAACTTCATTCATAATTTCCAAAATATTACGAGTTTATAGGATTAATGAAAAACATGATTTCCAAATACCAACATTTCTAATTCAATTCCCCACATTAAATACCAACCACAACTTGTCTACGGAACCTTTAAGTATAACAAAAAAGAAATATGGAAATGCCATTAACAAGGCCCCAGCTATACCTCAACCACAAACTACATGAGAATCAAAAGATACATGACCCCGAAATGATGTGAGGCTCACCAAGTCAGCTGAAGAGAGTGTACCGCTATCACTGATCAATACCGCCTGCTGTAGCACCACCTGTATCCATTAAAGATGTAGCGACCGGTGTTAGTACCATCGAATAGCACTAGTATGTATAGCTAAAAGTCCTCTTTCAAAATAGAATGCCCAAATAAGAAAAGGCAACACATAGAAACAACACGTCACAATCAACAATATCCAAATGTCTAGTTAAAACATAATAATTTTCAAAATACAAACTTCATATACAATTTTTGGTTGGGAGATCAGTAGCACCTCACAATACTAATGTTCACAATACCAATACCACCATACTTTTTGCACATAGTCCGATCATGACCCGATCATCCAGGCCGTCTCATTAAAGATATCAACCACAATCACTCTCAATACCAATATCACCATACTTATAGCACGGAGTCCGATCATGACCCGATCGGCTAGGCTATCTCATTAAAAATATCAACCACAATCACAATTTCAATTATAATTTCCAGCACAATCACACCATGTGTGAAACATGGTGTCCAATCACGACCCGAT
>AWOL01S0000804.1:36526-47744 GCA_000715115.1 Nicotiana otophora
AAATCACAACTTTAGGTTCATTAGTAATGAAGGCTATAAACACAATGGATTTCTTTCCAAGAAAATGGAGTAAAATTATTGGCAATCGAAGCATAACTTAAAATCATAAACAAGTAACACATCATTTATTCTTGAAATACTTTTCCCCAAAAAGGGCAATACACCATTTTAACTCCTGAATATATAAGAGTTCTAAATACATTGGAAATACTTACAAAGCATAGCATTAGATAAAATAGCCATATTTGGGCATGACTTGAGTACATAAGCTTTTAGGCAAATCTATTTTTGAAGTCAATTCGGAATAGTTAAATTAAAGCTCATTTCATAACCTTTCTCACATAATTTCATTTCATTGGAACCATTGGCCACAAGTATAACTTTCATTTTTGGCACGATGGCCACAATTTATATCACCAACTCACTTCTTTCACTTTCGAGCATCTTTATACATTATCAACAACAAGGCATATCCAATCAAGACTTTAGGTACACATATGAACAATTAAGGGTCTTAAACATATGTAGCTTTCATTTGATACACGACTCAAAGCCATTACATTTTAATATGCAACCCATACTTTGAAACTTACGGGAATATTATGGAATTCGATTCTAAGAGATAGAGTTTAGCCAACATACCTCACTTTGAGCCTTCCTTAAATTACTACAACGATCCAAAAATTTTAGCAATCCCAATCTATTTTGAGACATAACAAAATTGAACACAAATTAGGAAAATATTCATGGTTTCAGCTCATTTGAGTATTTTATCAAACATTAGGTGTGCAAATTTTTATACAATGTTCTTTTACAAGATTTCCTTCACTCCTCAACCCAATCTTTACTTATTTTACCTCAACTATCTTCCCACAAACCTTATTAGTACAAGCATGTATAAATAATACTTTTACACCCAAGAATCATACTTCACATCACCCATCTTTTATCCAAACTCAAAATTAAAGATTAGGTATGGAACCTTACCTCTTTAACGAAGATCTTGTGATTAGCTTCCTAGATTCACTGAGATTGGTGCAATATTGGATGATTAGGATGTTAGGTTTACTCCTTCTCTCTCTAACATGATCTTACATCTCTCTAAAATATCAAGTTTTAGCTCAAGAAATGACTTAACCCCTCTCTCTACCCTGCCTTGGCGGTATTAAATGAGTTCCTACATGTGCGGCCGTGCACCTGGGCAAGTGGCCGTGCATCTGGCCGCGCACCTGAGGCAGAAACTCTCAAATATGAGCGCACCTGGGTGCGCATATGACAAAGGTACAGTAAAATGGCCATAACTTTCTATTGAAATATCCAAATGACAAACGGTTCGATGCTGGAAACTATACGCAAAGGGCTTCAATGTGATAGGTAGATCGCCACCTAAGTCACTATATTGAGGGAGTTCTATTCATTTGATGTCGGGTCTTGTGCCAATTGAAACATCCTTTCCACTTAATGTATCCAACTTGTTCCACGCAAGTTCTTGCCATTCACAAAACTCCTTAGTATGTTCCAACACACCTTAAACATATATTATCAATTCAAAATTATGTGGATCTATCACATAGGTCTCCTTTAATACTTAAATAAGTTATTCCCAAATACCTTTGGCGCACTTTAAAATCATAAATCATTAGGAAATGTTTACGGGGCCTTACAGTTTGGGTGTCCGACATAGAGATTTGGTGTTGAAGGAAATGAACAAGTTATTCACAAGATTTTCTCCATGAAGATATTATGTGAATTGTTAATAAAGGTAAAGTAGGTGTGGTGCACATTGGGCCTTGTGGAATCTTGAAAGAAATAGGCCAAACTATGAGTATGATCTTTCCCTCCTCTATGCACCCGGTGCTTCATGTGTCTACGTCAAAGAGGGTAATTGGAAGACCTTTTGTCTATCATTCAAGTGGAAGCTATTGAAGATAAAGTAGATAATTGGCTTGTGAGAGGTACCTTATGGTCATCTTTGTTAGATAAGTCTGGAAGTTGGGATTGCCTCCGTCAAAGTGCTATAGCTAAGTCGGTGAGTCGAGGAGGTCATCTCAAAGGCCGAGTGTGTTGAGGAAAGGAAATATTCTCACTTTTTGTATAATCAAATAGTTATGGTTCAAAAGGTACTTTCTATGTGTTATGATTTAGTGCAGTTCATGTCAAGGTACCATTTTTGATAACGTAATGCCCTTAATATTGAGGTCGGTGTTATTAATATATATTTTGATTCTTTGTTGAGTTGTGGATGTTTTGTTAGGAGTTGTTTTGGTGGTTCTTTGTCAAGTGGTTATGCCCAATTATAGTGGAGAATCTGCCTAAATTTGTTGAAATTTGGGGAGTTAGCCAAATGTTTGAGCTTTTGGTGTGTTGATAAAGATTTAAGTCACATTGGGTGCCTGTGATGGACTCTAACACTCATTCAAGGACAAATGATCCTCGGCGAGGGAGAATGTAAGGCCCTGTTAAAATTTCCTAATGATTTAAGATTTTAAAGTGTGCCAACGGTATTTGAGGATAATGTATTCGAGTATTAAAGGAGACCTATGGGATAAAACCACATCATTTAGAAATGAAAATATATGTTTAAGGTGTGTTGAATCATACTTAGGAGTTTTGTGAATGGCAAGAATTTATGTGGAAGAAGTTGGATACATTAAGTGGAAAGGATGTCTCAATTAGCACAAGATCCGGCTTCAAACAAACGCCACTCCAAAAATCTAAAGACTTAGGTGGTGATCTACCTATCAAATTAAAGCCCTTTGAGTCTAGTGTCTAACTCATCAAATCGTTTGTCATTTAAATATTTCTTTAGAAAATTATGGCCATTTTACCGAATATATGCCATATGCACGCCCAGATGCGCGACCGCGCATATAAGGGGGTTTCTACCTTATGTGTGCGGCCAGATACGCAGTTACTTGCCCAGGTATACGGCCGCGCACATAAGAGCCCTATAAATACACCCAAGGTGTAACACTCAGTAAATCCGGATTAGTTGTGGATGCGTTAAATGAGGATTAATGTGACCTTTTAGACAAGTGAAGCCCTATTGGGATGCGTATGGGTGGAAACAATTGTTTTAGAATTAGGACCGAGACTGAGGTGTATAAAATTCAATAGAATCGACTAAGTTTATGGGAGGTCCATCTTATAGCCTTAAATAGTGCAAGGCCATGAAAACTCACTGCCATAGACAGTGCAAGGCCATAAAAACTCACTGCCCTAGATAGGACAAGGCACGGTCCAGGGCATCAACCTCAGCGCCCCAGACAACGCAATGCACTGTAGCTTTGGCGCCTCCGATGGCGCCTTGCACAGTTATTTTGGTGCCCCTGACGATGCCTCGCACCGGCGAGGTTTATCCGAGCTACTTTCATTTTCCTCCTTAATTTTGGGACGTGTTCACTTATTTAAAAGCCCTACCTTGTTCCCCCACACCCCAAACACGAAAACCTACTCTAGAAAGGGAAGCTCTAGAGAACCTAACTTCCCCAAGGTCCCTCCATCATCCAAGGTAAGGTCTAACGATGATTCTAAGTTAATTTCATTTCTCCAACACCTTATTAACATGGGTAAATCCTTCCACTCCTTAGATATTCGGTTGAGATACCATTGTTGAGATAGGAAACCATAGAACTCGAATTCAAGAGGAGTGAACTTCGAAAAGGCAATGCTTATGCTCCCTAATTATTTATAAATATGATTTACCTATAAATCATATTTATGCTTATACTCCCTGTAAGTATATAGAAATAACATCAACAAGTGATAAATCAGAGTGAGCCTCCCTGGTGCACAAAAAAGTGAACATGCTCTATTTTAGTTACAGAATCAGCATACAAAGAAGATATGCAAAAATAAGGCATGTATATATTCTTGATCTAGCATATAGAGAAGATATGTGAATAAAACATGTATACATCCAAGGAAATTGCAAGTCGAGAAAAATTAAATAACCAAAACACATAATGGTCAGTTTGCCTCTTATTGCGTGTACACCATCAAGAGAGAAACATGAGAGGGTGACCCTAGGGGGTGGATCCTTATTACACATTGCACGGACAACTTACGTGCTAACATAACTCAGGTCCGCACAGACAACTCATGTGCTATCAACCCAGTCCATATCACACATAAAGCACATACAAATATACATGTACATGAACAATGTATATCAATTTACATACTCATGGACTGATATAAGTGACATGCTATAGTATAGGAATGTGCGAAGTGTGCTACCACAGTTCTAGTCAGGTGATTATGCCACAAGAATAGCAACTAACACGTTTGAATAGGCGATCAATCAACAAATATTCTCTAACATGATTCCAAATTGATCACGAAGGGAATACAACATAAGAAGTATGATAATATGAAGCTTAGCAATCGATTCAAGGCATACAATAGCCTAAACACTACCCTGATCATGGATAATACCCTGGTATACGTACATGAGCTCAATCCCCTCACATGTGCTCCACCCATAGCATGTAGTTTTCACTAATAACTCAGGCAACTAATGCCTCAATCAAGTTTAGGTAAGATAATTACGTCAAGGAAGCTAATTCAGTACTCTAGAAATCCCTCCCCGCGTGAATCAACCTCCAGATGGCTCTAATCTAGCCAAAACAACTTTATAATATCAATAGAAGCCATAGAAACCAACCCTAAATAGTAAAGCTAATATTTTGATGCAATTATATAAAGTCAGCCCTGGGCCCGCACCCTAGAACCTGACAAAACTCACAAATATCGAACACTTATTCCAATACGAGTCCAAATATATGTGTTTCATCCAAATCCAAACCTCAAGTCGTCAATTTCCACTCTCCAAAACCATAGTCAACAACCACCAAATTCCACCTTTAATTCACATAAACTCGGTATAATAATCCATGTATAATTAATACCTAACAACAAAATTCATTAGTGTACTTACCCCTTCAATTGTTGTGAAATCCCTACAAAAATAGCATATAGCCAATCTCCACAACTCTAAATAATGAAAAATGACAAACCCTCAAAATATAATAGACTGTCCTGCGATTCTGCATTTGCAGTCCAAAATGTCGCATTTGCGGAAAATCGATTGGAGATGCGGGAATGGCTTATTGCCCTACCAACAACGTCTGCGGTCCTCCTAGCGCTTCTGCAAAATCGCTTCTACATTCTAACTTCTGCATCTGCACTCTTCCCCTTGCCTCCAGCCCAATCCGCTTCTGTGTAACATCATCCACTTCTGCAGCTTCGTATATGTGACCGCAGTTCCGTAGATGCAAAAACACAAGACTCAGCAATCTTCAGCAATGCCAGAATAACTCAAACTGATCCAAAATAAATCTGAAACATGCCCGAGGCCCATGGGACCCTATCCAAACATACCAACCAATCCCAAAACATAACATGGACCTACTCGAGGCCTCGAATCATACCAAACAACATCAAAACCATGAACCGCACCTCAATTTGAACATAAGGAACTAATCCAATTTTCCAAATTCAAAACTTACGTCGAATATGCCTAAAAACTCGGAATGACCTCAAATATTACATTCTAGTCCCAAATGTCACAACGGAACTATTCCAACTCCTGGAACCACAATTCGAAACTCATATCATCAAAATCCACTCCTGGTCAAACCTATAAGTCTTATAAACCTTCAACTTACAAATTTTCGCCAAATAGAACCAAATCAACCTAGAAACCCGGGCATACACCTAAGTCCAAAATCAACTTACAAACCAATTGGAACCAGCAAAGCACCATTCTTGGGTCATCTACACAAAACTCAAACTCATGTCAACGCTTACAACTAAAGCCTCCAGCCAACGGACTATGTATTCAATCCAAAACTCCCCCGAAACTAAACTAAGCATCCCCTGCTAGTCATATAATCACAAATACACATATGTAAAGCATCAAAAGGGGGAAACGAGGAAAAAATAAATAAAATGACCGGCCGGGTCGTTACATAACACCATTATCTCCAATCACAACCTCCTTATCACTAAACCGTTGAGCGTGTCTTTCAACACTTACAAGTGAGGATCATCAAACTACCGAGCCTTGATACACTCCAACAGCGATGATTGTGCCACAACGCAAGAAAGAACCATGTTAAGCTCCAAAACATCTAACCTGACGAACCGGTTGGCCAAAGCCTGAATATCCATGGCTTGTGACCTCTCCACTATCGGTAAAAATGTCACACTATGCATGCTCTCTGCTATTCTACTCAAGGCATCAACCACAACATTGGCCTTCCCTGAATGATATAATATGATGATATCATAGTCTTTTGATAACTCGAAGCATCTCAACTACCGCAAATTATGGTCTTTCTGCGTGAACAGGTGTTGGAGACTCCGATGGTCGGTACAAACCTCACGTGGAACCCTGTATGGATAGTGCCTCCAAATCATGAGAAAGTGAACAGGGGATGCAAACTACAAATCATGCACAAGGTAATTCTTCTCGTAAACCTTTTACTTCGATGCGCATAGTCAATCACCCTACTATCCTACATTAATACTACGCCAAGTCTAATACGCGATATATCACAATACACAATATAAGATCCCGAACTTGTAGGAAACACAACCACTGGGGCTATAGCCAATGCAGTCTTGAGCTTCTAAAATCTCACCTCACACTTGTCAGACCATCTAAAAAGCGCACCCTTCTAGGTCAACTTGGTCAATAGGGTAGACATAGATGAAAACCCCTCCACGAACCGATGATAGTAAGCTACCAAGAAGCATCGAATCTCTATAGCGGAAGTAGGATTAGGCCAGTTCTAAACTGCCTCAATCTTCTTATGATCCGCCTTGATACCCCCCTACGACACCCCATGAACCGAAAAGGCAATCGACTCTAACCAGAACTCACACTTTGAAAACTTAGCATACAATTGATGATCCTTCAAAGTCTGAAGCACTACCGTAGGTGCTGCTCATGCTCTTCTCAACTGCAGAAGTAAGCGAACATATTATCAATGAAGTCACGAAGGAATCCAGATAAGGCTTGAACACTCGGTTCATCAAGTCCATAAAGGCTGCCGGGACATTAGTCAAGCCAAATGACATCACCAAGAACTCGTTGTGACAACAATTAGTCCTAAAAGCTATCTTAGGGACATATCATGCCCCAATCTTCACCTAATGGTAGCCAGATATTAAATCAATATTTGAAAACACCTCGGCACCCTAAAGCTGGTTAAATAAACCATCAATCCTCGACAATGGATTCTTGTTCTTGATAGTGACATAGTTCAACTTCCGATAATCAATGCACATCCTCCTTAATCTGTACTTTTTCTTAACAATCCACATTGGCGCACCCCTAAGTGAAACACTCGATCTGATGAATCCCCTGTCAAGCAAATACTGCAACTTATCCATTAAATTTTTCAACTTAGCTAGAGCCATGTGGTACGGTGGAATAGAAATGGGTTGAGTGCCCGAAACCAAATAAATGAACAAGTTGATACCCATGTCAGGTTGCATACTCGCCAAATTTGTAGGAAACACCTCAAGAAACTCACTCAGGACCCGTACCGAATCCATAGAAGAAATCCCCGCACTACAATCATGGATATAAGCCAAATACTCCAAACACTCCTTCTCGACCATATGTCGACCCTTCAAATATGAAAGCACCCTACTAGTGGAGTGACCAAGAGTCTCTCTCCACTCCAATCTAGGCAACCCCGACATAGATAAAGTCATAGTCATTGCATGTCAATCCCAGATAGCGTGATACAGAGACAACCATTCCATACCAAGAATAACCTCAAAATCCACCATATCGAACAACATAAGATCAACTACAATATTGAAACCGTTAATAGTAACAACATAAGACCTGTACACCCGATCAACTATTATGGAATCCCCAACCGTCATACATATAGAAATAGGAACATAAAGAGAATCACGATGCATACTCAAATGTGAAGCAAAATATGAAGGCACATAAGAATATGTAGAGCTCGGATGAAACAACAAGAAAACATCTCTATGATAGGCTAAGATTATACCCGTAATAACTATATCCGGATGACTCCGCCTCAAGTCTTGTTGGAAATGCATAACAACGAGGTTGAGCCCCACCAACCTGACCTCTTACTCTCGAAAGATCTTTCACTGAATGGCCTCCATTTCTAACTGTCTGACCTCTACCTCCGGCTACCTTACCCCCGCCTCTAGCTGGTTGTGCAGGTGTTGGAGCAACCGGTGCCGGAGTCATAGTATGAGTACACTGCTGTTGTATACTGCTTTGAAGTTTGGGACAATACCTCTTGATATGACCCGCACCGCCACACTCAAAGCACTCTCTTGACTGGCGTGGCTGCAGAATCAGATTCTAACCAAAATGAATCGAATAAACATCATGATATCTTTGAATTGGTTGTGCACTAATAGGAGGTAAAGGTGCACTAAATGCTAGCTACTCGGAACGAGGTCTATAAGTACCATGACTGCCTGAAGTACTATGTGTGACCTAAAGAGACAACTGAACTGGCCTGATCGGATGGCCTCTACACAAACAAACCTGCCTCTGGGCAAGGCACCACTGTATCCTCCAAAATGACGGGACCAAGAGGTCCTCCCCAAAGCCTGGCCCCTGATATGCTCGATCCTCCTGGCGATCTCCAATACCCGTGTAAAAGTAATATCATCCTCGGTCTCTCCGGCCATCTATAAACCTCCGCACCTTCTACCTCTCAGTAAGGATCAAGATATCTACATGGCGTGATAAACCTATAAATTTGGTCCAATACCATGTAACAGTCGTGCTAGCTTGCTGAAGGTGCTCAAACTGATTGCGCAAATCCTCTCTCTAAGTGAAAGGGATGAAGTTCTCCAAAAACAAATATAAGAGCTGAGCCCAAGTGAGAGGAGGTGAATCTGCTAGCCTGCCTGAACATACACTTGAGCCACCACCTCTTGGTAGAACCATGTATTTGAATCACTATGAAATCAACTCTATTGGACTCCACTATATGCATGTTGCGCAATATCTCATGACAATAGTCCAAGACATCCTGGGAGTCATCAGAAGGTGAACCACTAGAGTGAGGGAAAATAACTTGTTGAACTTGTCTAACCTCGTCAACCCCTCAGCTGACATTGCGGGTCTCTCCATAGCGGGAGTTTGGCTTCCTCCCGGCCTGAGAAACAATTTTTCCACAGGAAAAAAAATGTCATGTGCAATACTCTTCATAAAACCAACAATGAGGACTAAGGGGTAATGAAGCACTGGGGTAGGGATTAACTCCTCCAGGACCTGCGGTGGTCCTACTAGTTTGGTCGGAACAGGAATCTAAACATCCTGCTCTATCTGAGCTCAACAAGAGGTGCCGCTGCGCGTGCTCTGGGCTGAGCTCTACCTCTTCCTTAGGTTATACATCATCCGCGACCTCTACCCCTGGTAGTGGTTGCAACCTGGGGCTCTAACTCCTAAGCAGTTGTGGATGTCGTATGTGTCCTCACCCTCTAGGAGAGAATAAGTGAATAATGATTCAAACTCAACGATAGAACATAGTCGCTAATAGAAAAAGAAATAAAGTGAAAGTTCCTAAAGCCTTATAGCATCTAGAAGATAAGTACATACGTCTCAAGTCTAATCCTCAAGTCTTTACTAATATTGCTCATGGCTTGTGTGACTTAGGCAACCTAGTGCTTTGATACCAATTTCTAACGACCGAGGATCTATTTGCTAGGCAAGCCAACATAAGCTAAAATTTTAATCAAATTAACAATATAAAAGCCAAACATTAAGAAATTAATTCTCAAACACTTTGTAATGTAATAATCTGAAAGCAACACTGTCTAGTCTAACCCCAAAAACTGGTGTCACAAGTATATCAAGTCTGTGAACGCAGTGCAATTCTACCTCTAGTATCCTGATAAAACGGGTCCGAGCAATCTCCGCTACTCATCATAGGGGCTAACTCCGGGATCTGCACAAGAAGTGCATAAATGTAGTACAAGTACAGCCAATCCCATGTACTCTGTAAATGTCGACCCTAACCTAGACAAAGTAGTTACGAGGCTATAACAAGACTATCACTATGAACCTGTACAGAAATGAGTAGAAAAACAACAATGAAATAGGGAACAACTAATTAATATGATAACCATGATAAGAAATACATAACGGAGGGCCCCATAATATCATCACTACACAGTTTCAAAACACAATACGGGAAACCAACAACAAAGAATAACCATAATACAACTACCCCATTGCGGTGCGCAACCCCATCGACTTATATAATACTAATACCATTGCAGTGTGCAACCCGATCCATATATCTATATAATAGTGTTGCGGCATGCAAATCAATATACATATATCTAATACCGTTCCAACATGCAACCCGATCCATATAAATGTATAATACAATTGCAGCGTGCAACCCAATCCACATATATATAACACCATCTGGGCGTACAACCCGATCAACATATATACATATACATATATATATATATATATATATATATATAGATATATATATACACACATATATATATTCTTCAAACAACTATAGCGTATCTCAAAATAGGAACCAAAACGTATAAATTCTCTAAGACAAATCCAATAAAACATTTTAAAATGAAATAGAAATCAAGTAAAGACAAATACACAAGTAAAGGCTTGAGACAAAAAAGAGCATCTATCTAATAACATGTAGATCATAAAACGAGTAAGAGCGGACAATAAATAAAGGCATGGATACTTGAAACATATAGCAAATAGAGGCGTGTAACAAGTAAAGGCATGTTTGACAAGTCGAGATATGCGGCAATTATAGCATGAAACAAGTAATAACTTGGAATAAAAGAAGGCATAATATAATTGAAAACATGCAATTAATTGGTCCACATCGCATGCTTAAACCCATAAAAACACCTATACACTCGTCACCTTGCATATACCTTGTTCCCGCACATAAATCAAGTAGAAAATAGAACAATTAAGTCCTAATTTCCTCAGGTCAAGATTAACCACGACACTTGCCTTTTTTCCGAAAACAAGTCAATAATCTAACACGACTTTCCCTTTGGACAAAGCCTCCAGACCAATCAAATATAGTCAAATATTGTTCAAACACACCAAAACAAGCCGTAGAAACTACCCACAAATGAAAAAGGTTCAATCTTTAACTAAATTTAAAAAGTCAATAAAAAGTTAACCCGGGCCCACGTG
>AWOL01S0000806.1:0-20052 GCA_000715115.1 Nicotiana otophora
GACTTTAGTTGTGCATTATGCTTTCTTGAAATGTACATGTTCCAAAGCATGTTCTGTGTGATCGGTGCAGCAAAATCCAGATGGCCAGACAATGTTGGCATCTACTCTAATTCTTCAGCCACAATCAATGATTTATGCCCCTTTTGAGGAGGATGTTAACATGTCATTTGGAAGGTAATCTATGCTGCTGAAACTTTTACTTCCTAGTTCTTCTTTTTAGAGTATTTACAATGTCTTCTCATTGAATAAAAATATCCATTAAACACCCCCCCTCATCCCATAAATACGCACAACAAATTCAAAATTCAAAATAAAAAAGCAAAAAGATAAAAGGAAAGGAACGCTTAATTTGCTTCAGATGACTTCACATCTCAAACCCTCATCTCTTTTTTTCTCTCTTTTTTTTTCTTTTTCCTTTTTTGGGGGCAGCATGCTTCTACATGGTCTTACCACAGGTGAAAACGAAGGTGATCTTGAGGTAATGTCATGGGTTTTATACACTTTCTCGATGGTTCTCTGATAATATTCAAAATAGACATTTTGTTATCAAAAAAATGCAAAATAGACACTTCTGCGCTTGATCGTTGTTGGTTTGTAGTTTTTCACATCTGCAAGACTATTGTTTGATTTAGGACACTAGACTCATCCAGTTCCCATGATACCTGATACATAATCCTTCGGTTCGTGGAGTAGAAACAATTGACGATCAGTACCTGACATAAGATGTAAATTGCTTGCGATATACTTCTTTAATATCATTTGTATAAGTAGAAAAACCATAAGAAAGACAACTATAATACTTAAGTTTTAGAAGGTTAAACATAGTAAACTAATAAAGATTGTAGACATCATTTTTACTGAGTTGAATGCGGAAGAAATATGATATCAGATTACTTATTAGGAGAAAAAAAAAAGATTATATCAAATTGTAAAACAAATGAATATAATTTGGTCCATAATTTTTGTTAGGCAATATACTTTGTTTCAATCTTGATATAATGTACTCTAAGGAAACAAATTCATTTTCTCAAATTTTAAACCAAACATTTGCGATGCTTATTTACTAACTTGATACGCTATCCAAACATATTTGCTCTTAATCTTCTTACTAATCAAAATGGAGCTAGTATTTTGAAAGGCTTCATGTGTAGTTAAAGTTTATATATTGCTTGTCCTGTTCCAAAATACCCACTTCTTTCAGTTTCGATTTTGTTTTCCAAGAATTAGAAGATTGTGTTTTTTTTTTTTCGAAATTAGAGGTGAAAATTGACCTGTTATTTTTTTATGAATATATTATCATTTTACTAACAATTATCATTATTTCTGGGCTTGTATCTGCTGTTGCCAAGAGGATTACACATTTTTGTTGTTCTCCATGCTTCCGATCATCTTTTCTTGGCAGAACGCCAGAACCCCTAAACCCACTTCCCACCAGCACGTGAATCATGAAATACCTAAAATATGTCAAAGAAAGGAAAATCCTGGTTTACAAAACGTGTCGAATGATTGTCTCAAAAGATTTTGACTCTTGGTGTTTCTCCCTCTGTTAGCACGTGTCTATTGGTTCAGGAGTTGATATGTATACTCGGAGTATTAATTGCCATTTTGTGATAGATTCAGCATGTTAACTTTCAAATATGCAGACTTGTTCTAGAGCTGCCAGTGTTCTTTCGCATGTCATCAAGGGTAATAACCAATGCAAGGAAAAGGTATGTAAAGTTCCTCCCACCATTCAGAGATGTATTTTTTTATCCGAGTAAAATAAGTTTTTCACACATGAACAAAAAGGAAAAAGATATTTTCATCCTTGAGTGATGTTGTCAAAGTGTTTTTCAGCACCTATATTGTTATTGTTGCTATCAGTTCTATAGCCTGTTTGGCCAAGCTGGAAAAATCAGCTTATTTTGATTAGTGCTTTTTTCAAAAGTACTTTTGGTGAGAAGCAGTTTGTGTTTGCTAATTAATTTGAAAAGCACTTCTAAGCAACAATTAGTGTTTGGCCAAGCTTTTAAAAAGTGCTTCTAAGTGTATTTTTTCTCAAAAGTGCTTCCGGGAAGAAGCTACTTTTTTCAGCTTCTCCAAAACTGCTTTTGCTTCTACTCAAAAATACTTTTTTTCTTCTAAAAGCTTGGCCAAACACTTCAACTTTGGAAAAAAACTTGGAAAAGTTTAGCCAAACAGGCTACTAGTCGAGTGTGCTCTGCACCATTATGTTTTGTGGAGCTAGAATTCATTTATGTTTTATAGATATAGCAAGATACACCTTATATTTAGGAGAACAGTCACGCTGGACTGTGCTTCTGTTTCTGTTATAAGAAATACTATAAGATATAGAAGTTTGTCTACCTTATTCTTTGGTTATAACATATAAGTGAATTGCAGGTTCTGCAAATTCAACTTGAAGCACCTATGCCCACTCTAGGAGGCCCGGAGCCTTTGTTACACCGTATGGTGAAGTATCTGGCTCTTGCCTCTTCTATGAAAAGCAAAGATGGAAAATCAAGCACAAGCACATCTGAGAATGTGTTTGTTCAGCCCATTATCCTGAAACTGCTAATTATTTGGCTTTCTGATTGTCCAAATGCGGTGCAATGCTTCCTTGATTCACGCCCTCACCTGACGTATTTGCTGGAGCTGGTCTCAAATCCTACCACAACTGTATGTGTAAGGGGATTGGCTGCAGTACTATTAGGAGAATGTGTAATCTACAACAAAAGCAATGCTAGTGGAAGGGATGCCTTTAGCATAGTTGATGCCATAAGCCAAAAAGTTGGGCTTACTTCATATTTCTTAAAGTTTGATGAAATGCAGAAAAGCTCTCTTTTCACATCTGCTAAGCCATTTTTGCCACGTAAGCCACTGACAAGATCTACTGCTGCTAGTATGGCTGAGATTGAAGATGTCGGAAATGAATCATCTGATCAGAAGAATGAGAACCATCCTATGCTTACATCAGTATTTGATTCTCCATTCGTCTATTTTATGAAGCGCTTGGAGGCTGATATTAGAGAAAAGATAGTAGAAGCTTACAGCAGCCCAAAGACCCAGGTGACAGTTGTACCAGCAGAACTTGAACAAAAGAGTGGGGAAAATGATGTTGACTACATCAAGCGGCTGAAGACTTTTGTTGAGAAGCAATGCCATGAGATACAGGTAAGGACCTTTGGGGTAACTTATGTTCTGAATAAATATACTTTTCTATGAAATACAAACATTGATTTATTTTCTTCTCACTATTTGTATATCTGCCTATGGTTTTGTCTGCACAGTTGGGGTCTCAGTTGCAAGACAAAGTTCCTAGGAAAATCAAAGCTGCTGATATTTAATTTACTTGAGAAAACCTATCATGGCATTTTTCACTAATTTAGCCATCTTTATTCTTTATGATTAAAAATTACTGCATCATGTAAAGACGATAACTTAAGAAAGGTAAAGTAATTCATAGGATTATACTAGTCATGTGTGCACCTATCCTCCAATGCAACCTGGGAGACCCTATGAATACTAACATTTCATAATTCGAGCAGCTTTCTTCATTTTGTTTTCTGTATAGTTGGGATTCGTGTATGCAGTACTCCTTCCATTTTGCTTCATACCTTTGCTTTTCTGACAATATTCACTTTCTCTGCTTTCTGCAAAAAAAGGACCTTTTGAGTCGGAATGCCACTTTGGCCGAGGATCTGGCGAAAACTGGTGGGAACAACTCATCCCCTCTTGAACGTAAAGTCAGTGGGGGCGCAGATAGAGTTCAACTGGAGACTATGCGTAGAGATCTTCAAGAAGCTTCTCAACGTATAGAGATGCTAAAGGCAGAAAAGGCCAAAGCTGAATCGGAAGCTTCAACGTATAAAAACTTAGCTGGGAAGACGGAATCTGATCTTAAAAGCTTGTCTGATGCATACAACAGTCTGGAACAGGCCAACTTCCGACTAGAAAAAGAAGTAAAAGCTTTAAAGAGTGGAGACATTGAAGCGTTAAAGGAAGAAGCAAGGGAAGAAGCTTTGAAGGAGAGTGAAGCTGAACTGAATGATTTGCTCGTCTGCCTCGGACAAGAACAGAGCAAAGTGGACAAACTTGGCAATAGGCTAAGAGAGCTAGGTGAAGATGTAGATAAATTGCTGGAAGATATAGGGGATGATGTTGGTGCTGATGATGGTGACGATGAAGACTAGAATGATGTTTTTTTTTCTCAAGTAAATTTATTTCATTGTATTTCTTGTTAGTTTTTCTCTTCTCCACTCCCCTCTGTTTTTCTGTGGCGCATAGGTTGTACATTGTAAAAATTTCCCAATACCAACATAATTATGCCCGAACCAAGGATGTAAACCATCTTCTTGCTTTGCTTGTAATTTCTCTACTAGGTTGCTTTCCTTTGCATCTCTGTTTAAATTAAGTAATAGTGTCTCGTCTTTAACATTTTAGTCTTTTTAAATGACGCATAATTCATTTCGGAGTAAATAGAGGTAAGCCTTTCAACCAAATACGTGTACGTACTTTGGTCAAAATTTGGGATTTAAAAACAATATAGGAGATGACAATTTTGATACGCCATTAATTGTTTTTACCCACTTAAATAGTTTCAATAATTCTATAATTCAGGCATTAATCATAGTGATTCGATTTGGGAGAAAATAAGATATTCAAATAAACGAACATTACAGCAAATTGACTATTCATCCGAATTAGACTAATGTATAACTCCAACTAAAAAGAACTAAAAGGGTGAAATAATTTTTCATTGCCGATAAAACTACTGAAATAAATATTTACGTTTATTAAAAATAGAAGATTTATGTTGTTAAACTAACTTATATATATTCAAGGTCTTTTTTCTCCCTTTTAAACCCAAATTCGAGTAGTATGTTGTTTTTAAAGTTGTCGACAAAGCACGAATTGTGTGTGTGTATATATATATATATTAGTTTCGGTTGCGCGCTAAAAGTGATCTTTCTCCAAAAAATGAGTCCAGTAGTGTCTACGAATTACTATAAGGGGAAAATTTATGTCCAATAGCTCTTACAGCCCGTTTGGCCATGAAAGTTTTTTCACTTTTTTTCAAATCAATGTTTGGCCAAAAAAATTTCAATTTTCACTTGAAGATGAATTTTGAAATTTTTTGAAAATTTGAAAAACTCCAAAAAGTTATTTTTCAAAATTTTCACTCAGATCAGATCACCCACAAAAATTCAAAACAATCCAAAATTATATTCATGTCTAAACACAACTCTAAATTTCAAATACCATTTTCACTTGAATTTGTTTTTCTTCCGGAATTTTACAATTCTTATGTCCAAACGCCCACTAACGATTGCGAAGTTTGGGGTTTTGACATTGCAGGACCTAGCATTCCTCAACCAAATATTAAGCCACAATTTCTTTTTCCCCCCGAAGGATGATATGTTTCGTCAATATTTCGATCACTTATATCTAGTCGAGGTATCTGGTGCACTATTATTTGTTGCCCGATATAGGCACGGACATAGGGGTCAGACCTCTAAAATTAAAGTTTACGAATTAGATGTAATCAAAGGTGATCAATTGAAGGAGATTAACAACTTGGGAGATTCAGCCATATTTTTGGGCCGCGGTGGAGCAAGTTCTATTGACTCCTCTAAGTTTACAGGAGTCAAGCCTAATCACATATATTTTATCAATGATTGGATTGAGTTTAAGGACCCCGCCGTCCGCTTGCCAGCCCACGGTAGGGGCCTTTGGCCCCAAGGGCATGTGTCGTTGGATAAGTCATCGCGGCGGAAGAACCTCGATGGCCGCCTTGAAGTACAATTTCCATTGAGCGGCGGGAGGAAGATGATTGTGTAACAGATACGAGGGTTTACAATCTTGAATATGGAAAAATTAAATATTTTAATCTTAGATTGTTACAAATTCCTTTTTCTCTGTCAACTTGGGTCAAACCATCAATGTGATAATTCATGAGGAGTTATATTGTTTCTTTTCAAGTTTGGTTATTTATTATTTTTGCAAATTATTTAAGTTGATTTATTTGTTTTGGTTCATATTGTAATATGCCTGCTGATTGATGATGTATGAATTCTATGGTATTTATTCACTGTAACTATGGCAGAGGGCGGCCTAAGAAATATTGGGAAGAGGTGATCAGGCTCCAGATTTTCGAGGACATGACATTTGATAGGAAAATATGGAGGTCGAGTACTAGGGTTGTAGGTTAGGAGGTAGTTGAGTCTTGCCTTACTTCGTACCATTGTGGGACTAGCCAGGTAGGATTTTTGTCTAAGATAGCTAGTGACAATGTTGTGTCTTACTATTTTACTTTTCAGTGAAGGATCTATTTACTAGCTATCGCTTTTCCTTTGCATCTTTCTTCTGGATTTCATGGTGTTCTTATTTTTCCTATGATTATTGTGGTGATACTAATATTGTCTCCTTTTGTCCTTTTGTCTTTTTGTTTTCTTGAGCCGAGGGTCTTTCGAAAACGACCTCTTTACTCTTTCGGGGTAATGGTAATGTCTGCGTACACACTACCCTCCCTAGACCTTATTAGTGAATTTTACTGGATTGTTGTTGTTGTTGTTGTTGTTGTTATTCACTGTAACTTTTTGTTGCATTATTGAATTTATTTTGATTGACTTGGTCGCTTTGATTCTTTATTTAAGAACCAAACTGAAACTTTTTCTAAGTAATCCTATTAACAACACGAAACAGAGGTGGAGCTAGCCTATTAGGTTCATTTTTGGTTAAACACTGTATTTATATTACGAAATTCATTAAATATGTATAAATATATTATTGCGAACCCAGTAATTAAGACGAGCTATGAGTTTCGACGCAAATTCAGAACCTATAAACTTTAAATTCCGACTCCCCTCTGACACGAAGGACGAATTGTCTGGGTACGAAAGTATGTGGTTTGAGCGTTAAAGGAGGGGCAAGTGTACAAATAGTCAATTTTGGGTTCCTTATTTAAGCCATAATCGAAGTTTAACTTTTTCTTTATTTACAAGTTTAACTATTTCAAAATCAATTTCAGAAATATGCGACTAATATTGCAAAAATAAGTTTTTTGAAGTTACAAATTTTATTTTATTTTTAGTACTATACTAGTCTTAGAGTACGCGCTTTACGCATGTAACCAACTCTCAATACTATATTGTAATTAATGTTGCTCTAATTATTTATCTCTTTCATATTCAATGTTCTTCTTATGGAAATAAATTTATGTACACTAAAAGTTTTGCAATTACTTATATGATGAATTCGTAAAAGAATTGAATTTTATTCTTTAACAAATTAGTTGATTTAAAGAGTTATTTTGTTAAATCAGTTAAAACATTAATTACCTTTTCTCAAAATTAGAGGAAATAACTTTTCTAGATTAAAATTCTTAATATTTAGCTCATTCCAAGTTTTTAGCGTTTAACTATAACAATATTTCTATAAAATAAAACTTTTATGTTCAAAGGATAACAAAAAATTGATCTGACATTTCACTTTAAAAAATAGTTAATTTTTAAGTCTTAAATATTAAAAAGATAATTAAATTACAAATATTTTTCGATATCAAAATTATTTTTAATGGATAAAAGATTGACCAACATGTCATTGTAATAAATTCAAAAATTTAATTATTTTTAAGCATTGTATTAGAGTGTAAAATTTAAAATCCTTGATATATTTAAGAAAAATACCAAACATAAAATTATTAGTACTCTGTAATATTTAGGATTCATATTGGATGTCTGCAAAGATTTATATTATTCTATTAAAATTAATAAATCTTAAAAAATTATATAAATATTATCTCATCCATACCAATTTATTTTTCGACTTGAACTTTAAATAATTTTGATTTAGGGTTTTAACTTTGTGAGTTAGGCAACTATCCTTTATAATAATGACATGCTTAATGATCTAAATCACGAAGTAAAAAAAGAGCTAATTCTTTTTTTGCTTTTCCCTTTTATGTCAAATAAAATTTTGTGCCTTCAAATATTAGAAAATAAAATTTTACCAACCAAATTTAGACAGTTAAACCTGATTATTTTGCAAGTAAACTTTGTGAGTTTGTTGATTAGTGCAATTTCAATACTAATAAATTCGTAGTTGTAGTCGTCCATCATTATTTACCAATGATGCAATTTCTAATATTGAGCAATTTGTTTGTTTGGAATTTTTGTTGTTAAAATAAATATTTCATATCACTAATGAATTCAGTCTTTCTACCAATTAGAAGGCTCTTGATTATTAATAAATAAAAATCAATTCTCTTATATTTATCATATATTGGCTTATTATAACTGTTATTCCTCGTCTAGCCATTTAGAATAATCAATAGTACTGGATCCAAAAATAAAAAGAAGAATAAATAGTAGTAGTTCATTTCGTCCAAGAAAAATAAATAGTAGTAGTACTTCAATTTTTAGGGTTCATAATAAAATAACTATTTTATTCAATGTGAACTCTAATTAAAAGAGGTAATAGCACGTGTATCTTATATTTACACAACTTAAAAAAATTAGGTAAATATTATTAAATTATATATTTGAGTTATAAATAATTAAAAAATATATAAATTCATAAAAATTAGGAATGTTAATCTAATTTAGCTAGCTTAATAACACAGATATCAGATGCCTTATCGCGATTTCATGTCTTGCCTCCAATTACTAAAGCTATTCAATTCTCTTCTATTATGTGGGATCAATTAAGAGAATATACTTGATATAAAGAAATTAATGATAAAATTATTATAATAATTTGTTCATCATCTCTAAAATTATATTTTGAACTTGACATGAAATTGTTATGTGTCCTTTTGTAGGCATTTCTATAAGTTTTTTTTTTGTTTTTTTAAAAGAAATTAATTCCGGTAATCATATCAAGTTGGCATATGTTATGTACGAATTCAATGGTTGAATTATAATTTATTTAGCTATATTTACTTGAACTTGTTACTTGTGCAAACATATAATAAAAAATACTATCCGTAAAAGAAAATAAATAGTACGCGTGGAAAAATAGAATTCAAAAGCATATACCTTTTAGTCTTTTACAATAATTAGTCTTAGGGTACGCGCTTTGCGCGTGTACCTGCACGTATCAATGAATATACAAATTTTAAAAATTACATAAATAATGTATTTTTCGTTATTGAACAAATATTAAAGAAAGAAATGTAAGTTCTTGAAATAACGAATTTTAATCTCACTAAGCTAGCTCAATAAAATAAAGAAATCCTACTCCACATAAGTTTTTATATGCCTTTATTATGATTTATGAGGCGTGAAATATCTTATAAAAATTATTGTTATCTTTGTTATCAAACACTATAAGCAAATAACACAAAAAATTTACTACAATTATTCAAAGATAACAAAATAAATTAAAGAATTTGAATCTTACTACTAATTTTATTCCTCGATTAATAATTTACTTAGATATAAATATTATTATAGATTTTAAAACATAATTAAATATATAATTACAAAAATATTTAATAATAGCAAAGAAAAAGAGAAAAAAAAGTGATTGACAAAAACTTAAGTAAATTCTTCAAGTTGTTCTAGAAAGAATAGAGTTATTGTACTGGAATTCTAAGTAACAATATCAAAATTTATAGTAATAATTTTTTGTCGGTTCTTTCAGCCCCCCTAGAAGAGGTATTCTACTGGAATTCTAGTTCCACCTTCAGTTTGAGAAGGATAGACGATATATCCTTTTATTTATACAAATGCTCAATATCAATTACTATTATTTATTACTTAGTTTCTCACAAAAATCTGTAAAAGTTGCATGGGGCGCCCTATTTGGTCGCCCTTTTTTAACTTATAGTCGTTTTATTTTTCCGTTTGCACCCGTACCCATTTTTTGTTAAAAGCATTTTAAAAAGACGATTTTGCCCTTCTTTAATAAAAGACTATTGACAAACTGCAGGACAAAAACTTAAGCATGTTTAGGCTGAACTTTTAGCAAATAAACTAAAAAACTTCAGCTTGTTTAGACTGAAGTTTCGGATAAAACTTAGGACAAAACTGTAGACTGCGTTACAAAACTTCAGCATGTTTTGGTATGAAGTTTTAGCATATGAACTTAATAACTTCAGCATGCATTAGCAAAAACTCTTTAGAAAATTACATACTGCAAGACAAAAACTTAAGCATGTTTAGTCTGAAGTTTTAGCAAATGAACTAAAAAATTTCAGCATGTTTAGTCTGAAATTTTAGCAAATGAACTAAATAACTTCAGCATGTTTTGTCTGAAGTTTTAGTAAATGAACTAAATAACTTCAACATGTATTACCAAAAACTCATTAGAAAATTACATACTACAAGACAAAAACTTAAGCATATTTAGTCTGAAGTTTTAGCAAATGAACTAAAAAATTAAGCATGTTTAGTCTGAAGTTTTAGCAAATGAACTAAATAACTTAAGCATGTTTAGTCTGAAATTTTGGCAAATGAACTAAATAACTTAAGCATGTTTAATCTGAAGTTTTGGCAAATGAACTAAATAACTTAAGCATGTTTAGTCTGAAATTTTAGGAAATGAACTAAATAACTTAAGCATGTTTGGTCTGAAGCTTTAGTAAATGAACTAAATAACTTCAGCATGTTTAGTCTTAAGTTTTAGCAAATGAACTAAATAACTTCAGCATGTTTAGACTGAAGTTTCGGATAAAATTTATGATAAAACTGTAGACGGCAGAATAAATAACTTCATCATGCATTAGCATGAAGTTTTAGCTTCAATGTGAAATAACTTCATGCTATATTAGCATGAAGTTTTAGCTTCAATGTGAAATAACTTCATGCTATATTAGCATGAAATTTTTGCTTCAACATGAAACAATTTCATGCTATATTAGCATGAAGTTTTAGCTTCAAGGTGAAACAACTTCATGCAAGTGTGATTCTGAAGATGAATCTGGACAAGTTTCTAATTTTTTTATAAAGTTGCTGAGTGGAGAGGAGGAGATCGTTTTATATCTTTTGTCAGGGGTGTACTATTACGGGTTTTTTGTGAGATGACTACCAAATCAATAATTTTAAAAAATAGGATACAAGTTAAAAGGTGACACAAATATAGGGTACGACTGCAAATCCCCCCAAAATTCTTACATAAAACTTGTGCTCAACTTATTTTCTAAAAAAAAAAAAAAAAACAAAAAAATGTAGACGGACTAAATAAAATCAATGTCAAATTGAATTCGATTCTTTCAACTCTTTTGGATTCCTCACCTTCAAGAAAGTAAATGTAATATGAAAATTCGTAGGTTAGGTTTTATATATGACTTAATTACTACTCCTATTTTACCGTGTAGCTCTATAAGGTAAATTTTAATTGATTATAACATCCTAAATATTAGGACCTTTTTAATAGTAGTTCAAATAAGGAAGTTATTTAATATGCAAAATTTTAATTAATTTTAAATCCTAAATATTAGGGGTAGAAAATAATTAAATTATAATTTTATCTAATGTAAAATCTATTTAATAAAAGGTAAAAAAGGCGAACGATATTTTGTTAAAGGCCTTCTTGCTTTTAATATAGTAGAGATAGATTACTTGCGCAAGCAAAGCTGAACCTACATACACATTCAGATATTTATTCTCTGAATTTCTCTTTCTTTTATTCGTTCTGCTAATTGGTTTCATGTTCTAATTTGTTTTGTTATTGATTTCTATTTTTACGATTAAGTCCGGCTGAAGTCCAAAAATATCTTGGGTTATACACTGATATTCTAAATCCTTGTTAATATAGGATTTGGAACATACTATAATTAAATGCCCTCGAATTGTTTATTTCTTATAAGCTGTATACGGTCAAAACCGATTGGTCTGTCGTACGGACTAGTCGGTATGATAATACTTTGATCGAAGGGCGGCTTCGTAAAATCAGGTCGAGGTCCGAAGTCAGGTCATCAAGCTTCGAATTCTAGGACCAATCAATGACAAGCTCGGTATCATTATCGAGGTCGTATTCAAATCGAACTACGGGGCGGGGCGAAATTATCGATCCTAAGATGCATAGACCGACAAACACCGACCCCGAATCAATACCAAACTCCGAGTCAGAATCGAGTTCGAGTCAAGATCGAGAGCTCGAGTCAATATCGAGCTTACAGACAAGAGCTGTTGCAACCACACTAGGAGAGAGAATCCTGGCAGGAATTAAGGAAAAATTAGTTTTTCATGGGTTCCCCACTATGTATTTTTTATTATATCTAAAGTAGGATCCCTCCACTATAAAGGAGATGATTGTTATTTCTGTGAGGGAACATTTAGATATTGTAACAAAAGATTATTCCTTATATTGAAAGATCAATCCTTTGAGCTCTCTTACTTCATCTTGTCTGGTCCATTTATTTCCTCTTTTCAACAGTTTTTATCTTTGGTTCTTATAGTCAAGATTAGATACTTCTATTTCTCTTTACGATTTGTATCAAGCTATGCCACATACCCTTAGAACTACGTACAAATTCAACTCTATCTGATTTTTCGGGTAAACAGTTTGGCACCCACCGTGGGGCTGAGGATAACAGTGGTTGTTTGATATAAACCTGCAACACACATCATTTTACGCTTGTCTTTCAAGAGTATCTTTGGCTTCGGATTAGCAAAGACAAACCCCCGATTAATGGCTTTACCTATCGACAACGAAGCCGGCTTTCAAGATGGAACCAACAACTTGACGTCTAGGGCCGGAAGACCGCTTGTCGATGTCGTTGAAGCTCGAGTCGAAGTACCACTAGACGTTAATTCGCATGTGGCCCTTGAGAAAAACCAACGTTCTGAACCTGAACATAACATTCATGGTGGTATTTGATCTGCAGCCCGAGACACTCATAACATTGAGGAAAACGGCGTCAGCTTGCATATGATTTTTGAAATGTTGCAAGCCCAACAGGTAGCGATAGCTCAGTTGCAGAGCCAAACCCAGCTACCGAGCAGGACGGAGCCCAGTCCACCTCGAGAAATTGCCCATAGAACGGAGCCAGCCAAAGTGAGGTCAAATGAGCAAGAATCGGGGGCTACTCCCGAAATTGCTAAAATACTCGAAGAGCTCACAAAGCGAGTCGAAGCCAACGATAAAAAAGTAGAAACCTATAACTCCAGGGTCGATCAGATCCCGGGGGCTCCACCAATGATAAAAGGGTTGGATTCCAAACAATTCGTGCAAAAGCCTTTTCCCTCGAGCGCAGCCCCAAAACCAATCCCCAAAAAATTCCGTATGCCCGAAATTCCCAAATATAATGGAACGACCAACCCCAACGAACACGTCACCTCTTACACATGTGCCATCAAGGGTAACGATTTAGAAGACGATGAAATCGAATCTGTATTGTTAAAAAAATTCGGAAAGACCCTCTCGAAGGGAGCAATGATTTGGTATCACAACCTACCACCGAATTCCATCGACTTATTTACCATGTTAGTAGATTCTTTATAAAGGCACACGCCGGTGCCATAAAAGTCGCAATAAGGAAATCGGACCTTTTCAAAGTAAAACAAAGGGATAATGAAATGCTGAGGGAGTTCGTGTCCTGATTTCAAATGGAACGCATGGAATTGCCACTGGTCACAGACGATTGGGCCGTGCAAGCTTTCACCCAAGGGTTGCGAGCAAAGTTCGATAGCATCATGTCGGTTGAAATAAAATTTGATCGAGTATCTAGCAATAACTTGAGCAAATGTACACAATCGATACCAATAAAAAATCAGGGTCGAAGACGACCAATTAGGAGCTCATCACGGATTAGTACATCCAAACAGGTCGGCTATGTCGGCTATTAAAAACCAAAGGGACATCGACAAAGAGTCAAGGTCGAACAGAGATCGATATCAACCATACATTGCAGATCAAAGGAATAATGGTTCGGGACGCAATTCCGTCCGGAACAATCGAAGAAGTGATCGAGGGCAGAATTCTCGGGGACTTATGAACAAGAGTGGTTTTGAAAAATATGTCGATCCTATAGGGGCACCTCGGTTATCAGAATATAACTTCAGCATCCATGCATCGGGCATTGTATCGGCAATCGGAAGAATCAAAGACACAAGGTGACCCAGACCCATGCAAACCGATCCTTCCCAAAGAAACCCAAATTCGATGTGCAAATATCATGATACGCATGGCCACAAGACCGAGATTGTAAATAATTAAGGGAAGAGGTAGCCCGTCTATTCAATGAGGGCCACATTCGAGAGTTCCTCAACGATCGAGCCAAGAATCACTTCAGAGAAAGGGACGCCAGCAGAAAAAATGAACAAGAGGAACCTCAACATATCATTCATATGATCATCGGTGGGGTCGACACTCCACATGGACCCGTACTCAAATGCAATAAGGTACCGACCACTGGGGTAAAACGAACCTGAGATTATGCGCCTGAAGGCACTTTATCATTCGACAACGAAGAAGCAGAAGGCATTTTCTAGCCCTACAACGACGCTCTGGTAATTTCTATCCTATTAAATAAAGTTCGAGTTAAGTGTGTTTTAGTGGATCCAGGTAGCTCTGCGAACATCATCGGATCGAGGGTCGTAGAGCAGCTCGGTCTGCAAAATCAAGTCGTGCCCGTAGCTTGGGTCTTAAACGACTTCAATATGGCCAGTGAAATGACTAAATAGGAGATTATTCTACCGGTGAATGTGGCTGAGACCATCCAAAGTACCAAGTTCCACGTAATTGAAGGCGATATGAGGTACAATGCCCTACTTGGAAGGCCTTGGATCCACAATATGAAAGCAGTACCCTTGACTCTCCACTAAGTAATGAAATTCCCGATGTCGGAAGGCGTGAAAATAGTATACGGGGAGCAACATGCTGCAAAGGAAATATTTGCAGTCGATGAGGTAACACCGATATCAACACTCTTAACCTCGGAAAGATCGAGCACTAAAGGTAAACGAGAAGTCAAATAGCAATAACAGCCGCCAGTCTCGACCAAATCAGGGAAGCAGGAAATGGAAGAAGATGAGGAGGATTTTCTGACCCCTCGAACTTTTATCACCCCCGAAGATTCTGACGCCACCAAAACAATGATCGAGGAACTGGAACAGGTTATATTGATCGAGTATCTGCCCGAGAAAAAGGTATACCTGGGAACGGGATTGACCACCGAACTCAGGAAAAAAACTTATTCAATTTCTTATTAATAATATATATTGTTTTGCTTGGTCCCATTTAGACATGGCAGGAATCCCACCGTCGATAACAACGCACCGGCTGAGCTTGGACCCTAGGTTCAAACCGGTGAAGCAAAAAAGAAGACCTTAGTCCGAGATAAAGCACACATTTGTAAAGGACGAGGTAACTAAACTTCTCAAAATAGGGTCGATTCGGGAAGTAAAATATCCCGAATGGTTAGCCAATGTAGTTGTAGTCCCTAAAAAGGAGAACAAACTTAGAATGTATGTAGATTATAAGGATCTGAGCAAGGCGTGCCCCAAATATTCTTTTCCACTACCTAACATCGATCGCATGATCGATGCCACAGCCGGCCACGAGATCCTTACTTTTCTCGATGCCTATTCCGGATACAATCAAATTCAAATGAACCCGGAGGACCGAGAAAAGACCTCATTCATCACCAAATATGGAAAGTATTATTATAATGCGATGCCCTTCAGGCTAAAAAATGTAGGAGCTACTTACCAACGCCTAGTGAATAAAATGTTCGAAGAAAAAATAGGTAAGTCAATGGAAGTTTATATTGATGACATGCTAGTTAAGTCCCTACGTGTAGAGAACCATTTGACTCATTTGCAGGAGACGTTCGAGATTTTAAGGAAATACAATATGAAGCTCAACCCCGAGAAATGTGCTTTCGGGGTTGGTTCGGGCAAGGTCCTTGGCTTCATGGTATCAAATCGGGGAATCGAGATCAACCCCGATAAAATCAAGACCTTTGAAGATATCATCATCGTAGATAGTGTGAAAGCAGTGCAGAAGCTAACCAGACGGATAGCTGCCTTAGGCCGGTTCATTTCGAGGTCGTCGGATCGAAGCCACAGATTTTTCTATCTACTCAAAAAGAAGAACGATTTCTCCTGGACTCCGGAATGCCAACAGGCATTAGAACAATTGAAGCAATACATGTCGAGCCCACCACTTCTTCACACTCCGAAGGGATATGAGAAACTTTACTTATACTTGGCGGTATCATAAATCACGGTAAGTGGTGTCCTAGTTCGAGAAGAGCAAGGTACACAATTTCCTATTTATTATGTAAGTCGGACCTTAGGAGAAGCAGAAACTAGATATCCCCACTTAGAGAAATTGGCACTTGCACTGATAAGTGCCTCTAGGAAGTTAAGACCATACTTTCAATGTCACCCCATATGTGTTTTTACTACTTACCCACTTCATAATATTTTGCACAAGCCCAAACTATCGGGCCGATTGGCCAAATGGGCCATCGAACTCAGTGGGTACGATATCGAATATCAACCCCGTACGGCCATCAAGTCTCAAATTTTAGCGGACTTCGTGGCTGATTTCATGCCAGCCCTCGTACCTGAAGTTGAAAAAGAACTCTTGTCAAAATCGGGTACAACATTGGGGGTTTGGACCCTCTTCACAGATGGTGCTTCGAATACGAAGGGGTCTGGAGTTGGCATCGTGTTGAAACCCCCCACGGGTGGCATTATTCGGCAATCTATCAAAACTTCTAGGTTTACTAACAACGAGGCAGAGTACGAGGCCATGATTGCAGGCCTCGAGCTAGCTAAAAGCTTGGGAGCAAAAGTCATTGAAGCCAAATGTGACTCTTTGCTAGTGATAAACCAAGTAAACAAAACCTTCGAAGTTCGAGAAGATAGAATGCAAAGGTATTTGGACAAATTACAGGTAACTTTGCACCGTTTCAAAGAATAAACTTTATAACATGTGCCTCGAGAACAAAACAGTGAGGCCGATGCACTCACAAATTTGGGTCATCGGTCAAGGAAGACGAGATCGACTCGGGGACCGTCGTTCAACTATCGAGATCCATAATCGAGGAGGGGCATGCCGAGATAAATTCTACAAGCTTAACCTAGGGTTGGAGGAATAAGTATATTGAATATTTGAAGAACGGAAAACTCCCATCGAACCCTAAAGAATCAAGGGCCCTACGAACCAAAGCTACTCGATTCACGTTGGCTGAAGATAGAACACTATACAGAAGGATGTTCGATGGACCATTGGCAGTATGCTTAGGACCAGGAGACACCGATTATGTTTTACGAGAGGTCCATGAAGGTATTTGTGGAAACCACTCCGGCACCGAATCACTGATTCACAAAATTAACAGGGCAGGATACTACTGGAATAGTATGGAAAAGGACACTAAGGAGTTTGTTCGAAAATGTGATAACTGACAAAGTTTTGCACCGATGATCCATCAACCCGGAGAGCAACTTCATTCAGTACTATCCCTATGGCCATTCATGAAATGGGGGATGGATATCGTCGGCCCCCTACCATCATCCCCAGGTAAAGCTAAGTTTATTTTATTTATGACTGACTATTTTTCTAAATGGGTTGAAGCACATGCATTCGAGAAAGTGAGAGAAAAAGAGGTTATAGACTTTACATGGGATCACATCGTGTGTCGAATTGGGATACCCGCAGAAATAGCATGCGACAATGATAACCAATTTATCGGTAGTAAAGTAACAACATTTCTCGAAGACCATAAAATAAAAAGGATATTGTCAACACTGTACCATCCTAGTGGGAACGGACAAGCCGAATCGACGAACAAGACTATCATCCAAAACTTAAAGAAAAGGTTGAACGAAGCTAAAGGGAAATGGAGAGAAATTCTGTCCGAGGTCCTTTGGGCATATCGAACAACATCGAAGTCTAGTACGGGGCAACTCCGTTTTCCTTAGTGTATGACTCTGAGGCCCTAATTCCAGTCGAATTCGGAGATCCCAGCCCAAGGTTTCGACATACATCGGAGGAATCGAACCATGAGGCTATGAATACTAGCCTCGAATTATTGGATGAAAAATGAGAAGCGGCACTTGTGCGAATGGCGGCACAAAAGCAACGAATCGAAAGGTACTACAATAGAAGAACAAACCTCCGCCACTTCAAGGTAGGAAACTTAGTCCTAAGGAAGGTCACCATCAACACTCGAGATCTGTAACGACCCCACTTGTTGTTTTAAGAATTTAGGCTCCATTCAGTGACATAAAGTCTCGAACAACTTAACAATATGTATTATGACCCGCGGGTGTGGTCAAGTTTGATTTACTGAAGATTCAAAATTAAATTAAAAGAACAATCCTTAATTTGAAGCTTAAATGGAAAGAGTTGACCGGAGAGTTGACTTTTGAGCAAACGACTCCGGAATAGAATTTTGATGATGTCAATAGCTCCGTATGATGATTTTATACTTAGGAGCGTGTACTGAAAATTATTTGGAGGTCCGTAGTGAATTAAGCTTGAAATGCCGAAAGTTGAAGTTTTGGAAAGTTTGACCGCAGAGTTGACTTTTGAACAAACGACCCCAGAAAAGAATTTCGAGGATGGCAATAGCTTCGTATGATGATTTTGAACTTAGGCGTATGTTCGAAGCGTATGTTCGGATTTGAATTTGGAGGTTTGTAGGACAATTCGACACATTTTGGTGAAAGTTGGAAAATATAAAATTTTGGAAAAGTCCGACCGAAAGGTAAATTTTTGATAACGAGGTCGGATTTTGATTTCGAAAATGGGAATAGCTCCATTAAGTCAATTATGACTTGTGTGCAAAATTTGAAGTCTTTCCGGATTGATTTGATACGTTTCGGCGCAAAATATAGAAGTTGAAAGATTTGAAAACTTATAATTCGATTCGATGCGCGATTCATAATTTTGGCGCTGTTTGACATAGTTTGAAGCCTCGACTAAGTTCGTATCATATTTTGGGACGTGTTGGTATATTTAGTTGAGGTTCCGAGAGCCTCGGGTTGATTTCGGAAGGTTAACGGATCAATTCGGACATGAAAATAAGCTGCTGGAATTTTCTGTGCAGCAACATGAACAGTGATTCGCAAATGCGTGAACAGTACCGTAGGTGCGTGAACACGAGCTGCAGGTGCATGAACAATAACCGCAGGTGCGAATCTGGGCAGAATGTTAAGGACCAAAAATTGGTCATTTTGCCATTTTCGTTTTTGGATTTTTGGAGCTCGCATTTGGGCGATTCTGGAGGGATGTTTCACAAGCTTGGTTGGGGTAAGTGTTCTATATCCTAAAGTATTTATATTTCATGAATCCATGATTATATTCATCATTTAATTCGGATTTAAATGGAAGAAATTAAGATTTTTGTAAAATCTTCCAAAAACGAATATTTAAGATTTGGAGGTCGAGTTGCTATCGGAATTTGATAAAATTGGTATGGTTGAACTCGTATCGGAATGAGTGTTCGGATTTCATAAAAATTATGTCGAGTTCCGAGGGGCGGGCCCCACGTTGACTTTTGTTTACTTTTTGGAATAAATTTTTAAGTCGACGCATTATTATCCGAAATTAGTTTCAATGAATTTTAATGAAGTTATACAATTAATTTGGTTAGATTTGAGCGGTCCGGATGTCAATTCAAGCAGACGATTTTGGAATATCGGCATAACTTCAAAAAGGCAAGTATCTTGCTTAACCTCAAGTGGGGGAATTTTCCCTTAGGCATTGAATCTTATGTATAATTTGNCAATGTGGGCACGAGGTGCTGTGATAAAATGATAATGAAAATTGGCACGTGAATTGTCCGTGCAGTTATGATATGAAATGAGGGCACGAGGTGCCGGAGAAATATGATGATTTAATTATGGGCACGAGGTACCGTAAAAATATAAAAATGGGCTGAGACCCGTGTTTATGAAAAATATAAAAAAATGGGCTGAGACCCGTATTTTTTTATGATTATGAAATGAGGTGTCACATGGTGACTTTTTAATTGAAATAATTATATTCAAAATATTTATTTGGGAGGATTTGTTTATTCAAAAAGAATTATATGAAAGAATTGTATTTGAAAGATATTTATTTGAGAAAATTATATTTGAAAAGATTTATTGAAAGAATTATATTTGAAAA
>AWOL01S0000807.1:0-25462 GCA_000715115.1 Nicotiana otophora
AAAAAAAAATAGATACAACAAGTCAAAATAAACTATATATAATTCCCAATTGAAACATAATAATCTTCAAAATACGAAAATAATACAAATATTTTGCTAGGAGATCATTAGCACCGATATACTACCGTATTTGTTAGCACGGAGTCCGATCACGCCCGATCGGCTAGGCCAATGTGGTTTGACATGTGATGCGAAAGAAAGTTGTTACCAAGAGTAGTACCACCATGTGTGCAACATGGCGTCCGATCTCTACCCGATCAGCTAGGCCGCCTTCCCACATATATCGTGTGGGTTGACTTTTCCAATTCACAGCTATTATCAGTTTCATCCCAATTAAGGGGAATAATCACAATTTCACCAATATTTTAATTTCATCCCAAATAAGGGGAATAATCATAATCCACCCCTACACCGGCACGTGTAGTTTCAGGTGTGGGCCTTATGACCCACCCTTACTCGGTTTTGCTAATGATACTCCCAAAAATATTTTTATTATTTGATTTGCACACAAAGGTAACATAAATACAATTGTACTCACCTAAACCTATTTCACTTTGTATAAATTGTCATTAGTATTTCCAGTCACTCACAACAATAATATTTCCAGTCACTCACAACAACAATATTTCCCCTGGATTTCATTTCATCGTTTGGATTTGCTATGTTAAACTTTTGCGGATACTCATGTCACTTTTCCATTCATTTGGAATTGTTTCAGCTTGCTGAGTAGTCGACTCCTTTTGAGTTTCAATGTGTTAACTGACAAGTTCATTTGTCAACTTTGAGGTTTCATTGCAATTGTCAGTTTATTCCTTTGATTTTTGAGATTCACCAATTTTTGAAAGGTCTTGATTAATATCTTTGTCACCTGCAATGATTCCTTTATCGGCCACAGGGTTAATATCATCAAAGATAATATGAACTGATTCCTCTACACACAAAGTACATTTGTTATAAACTCGAAATGATCTGATGTTATATGAATAGCAAAGAAATATACCTCTATCGCTTCTTGGATCGTACATACCAAGTATAAGGCCCCATGAAAAGTTTTCCTAAAACCCGGGGTTCCGTGATGCCGGGGTAGGCATAGAGGTTAATAATAGTGCACTGGGGAGTTGAAGGAAAATATTTGGCAGAAATAGGCATTTTTGCGGCCCATTATGCGGCCGCATAATCACTCTGCGGGACGCAAAATGGTCGTAGAGTGAAGCAGCTATTTGGGCCATTTTTTATGTCAACTTCGCGGCCAGTTATGCGACCGCACAACCATTTCGCGGGCTGCACTTTGATCGTATAATCAACCTTAGAATTTTTGCGGAGGGAGGTTCTGTGGCACATTATGCGACCGCAGAATGACCGCAGACCCAAACAGATATTTTTCGAGTTTTTGGCACCAAATTGTGCGACCGATATGCGGACCGCAAATCCATTTTACAGTCGCATATGCGACCGCATATCCCGTCTCGGGGCTTCATTTTTGGGGTTTTTAAACCCAACCCTATTTCGCTAAAACATATGCCATGGCCTATTTTGGAGCATATTTCTGATACGTTTGGAGTGAGAAAGAGTGCTTAGTTTGGGGGAGTAACATTCAACCTAATATCCAACAATGCTTGCTCAATCCTTGAAGATTATCAAGAAAGTCCTCACCTTAAAGGTAAGAATCTATGCCCTAGCTCTTAATTTCGAAAATCTACTAAAAAGGGGATAATTAGAAAGACAATTATTGGGTGTGGGGGTTCTTATATTGCATGCATGTATTCTTGAAGTATGTGGGAAGGTTGTGAGCTAAAAATGGTCGAGAATGGGTTGGGAAATAATGGAATATTTCACAAAAGGGCCTTAAAAACCTTAATGCACACCTAGTGCTTGACAATATGCTCAAATGAGCTAGAATCATAATCATCTTCCTAATTTTAGTTCAACTTGTTATATTTCTAAAATAGATTGAAGTTGCTAAGAATTCCGAAATATTTTAGAGTTTAAGGGAAGCTCAATTGAGGTATGTTGGCTAAACCCCCTTCTTCTTAGAATCAAATCCCACGGCATTCATGTAATAGGTGTAAGTCCCAAATTGATCATTATAGAATTGGCTATTCCTAATGTGTTTGTGTTGAAGGATGTATGTTCAATATTTATTCTAAAATCTTCATCATGTCATCTTGCCATTTGAGGATATGTTCAAAATGTGGAATATGTGGTAGAAATGTTAAGACTTCATGTCAAGATCTAATAAAGGTTGTTATGCCAAATTGTATGAAAAGCCTCTATGTGCTTAGGATTCCCAAGTTGCTAATATGTGTATTAATGTCCTAAATGGTAGGCATTATTGTTGTTGATGGCGATAATGATGTTTGAATGTGGAAAAGGGGAAACTGGAATTATGGAATACGGCCAAGTGCCAAGAATGACTTTCTAATTGAGGCCACTCGTGCCAATGAATTGAAAAGATGTGAAAGAAGTATGAAGTGAGATGACTGGTTGAAAAGGTAATGTCTCAAGTGGGATGGCCTAGCCGATCAGGCCGTGATCGAACTTCATACTGCACACATGGTGGTGAGTGTGCTGGAAATGATAATTGTAATTGTGGTTATGGTTGATGTCTCAAATGAGATGACCTAGCCGATCGGGTTGTGATTGGACTCCGTGTAAGAATACGCTGGTATTGTGAATTATGGTATATCGGCACTAAAGATCACCCAACCTAATAACATGGAAATTGACTTGAAAACTTATGTGATCCTTAACTTGATTTTTTAGTATTATTTGAAGATCTTATTGAATTCTTGTCTGTTCCCCCTTGTATTATTATTCATTCTATTGCGATTGTGTTTAGTTTTACATACCAGTACTATTCGACGGTACTAACGTCCTTTTTATCGGGGGCGCTGCATCTTTAAATAGATACAGGTGGTTCCATAGCAGGCAGCGTTAATCAACGATAGTGGTACATCCTCTTCCCAGAAGACTTGGTGATCCCCACTTCATCCCGGGGTCATGTATTATATCTTCTATTCATATTATTATCACGTCTCTAGGTATAGCCGGGGCCTTGTTGCCGGCACTATCATAACACTCTTTTGTATCTTTTAGATGCTCTGTAGACACTATGTGGATTGTACATGGGTGCTAGAAAAGTCAAACGGATTATGTTGTGTTTTGATCTCTTGTTCCACTCGAATCACAAGAATATGTGTATTTTGAGACTTTAAAATGATGTAACTAATGTGACGATTTAGTATTGTATATATGAACTTCCTACTATCTAATTAATAAAATCATGTCTTCTCTTGATCATGGGTGAGTTGGGTAGAAAGTATCTAACAGGCTTGCTCGATCGGGTTCACATGATTGAGTGTCGGTCGCGCTTCCCGAGGTTGGGGCGTGACACCAAAATTATCCTTAACACTGTTATGAACAAATAATTTGCTTCCAAAGGGGCCAAAGTAGCTGATGTTTGGTCTTTTGCCTTTCCATAGTTCATATGGAGGTTTCTTCAATATAGACCGAATGAGACATCTGTTAAGGATATAATATGTTGTGTAGACTGCCTCTGCCCAAAAAACTTTTTGGCAAAGAATGCTTCCCAACCCAGGGAAAGTCTTTTGTCAGGGGAAAAAGCTGGCTCAACAAAGGACTTTTTTCAAGGGATCGTCAACAAGAACTACTCATGAAGACCCAAAATCACAGTATGTGGAAAATTCTTCCAATCCGGGTCGAGAAGTCCAGTATCATTGTTCTGACCATATCTTGCAGGGTTCAATTTTTACGTGCAACTACCCCATTATGTTGAGGTGATGTAGGAGCTGAGAACTTGTGAGTATATCCTTGTTCATTGAAAAACTCTTCAAATGATCTGCTTTCAAGTTCTCCTCCATAATCGCTTTGTATAGTTGAAATGAGATACCCTTTTTCTCTTTCAACCCTTTTGCAGAAGTCTCAAAATTCTTTAAAGCTTCATCTTTATGAGCCAGAAATATTACCCATGTAAAGCATTTGTAATCTTCACCAACAACAGATGCATATCATTGTTCTCTACTGCTAGCAGTTCTAATAGTGCCAAATAAGTCCATATGCAATAACTATAAATTCTTGAATGTGGAGACAATATCTTTGGGCTTAAATGAAGTTCTAGTTTTCTTACCAATTTGACGTGCATCACACACATGATACCTAAAACAATTGAGTTTGGGAATATCAATTACTAGGTCATGTCTAGACGGTTTTTCAATTAGGTGCATGCTTGCATGGCCAGGATTCTTATGCCAAAGCCAGGGGTCATCAGAAAGGGATGCTAGACAAATGTGACTGTCTAAGTTTTCAATGCAGTCTAGAATAAAAATATTTCCATACTTCTTCCAGGAAGAAGATTTTATCTGACTCATCTTCGATGGCGCAACCTGTTTTCTTGAATTTCACTTCATATACAGAGTCACATAGTTGACTTATACTCAGCAGGTTGTAGTTTAGTCCATCAACAAGATAAACTCCTATGATATCACAGTTATTGTTGAGTGGGACTGTTCTGGTGCCAACAATTTTACCTTTTGAATCATCACTGAATCTGACACTTCCTCCATTTATATTTTAACTTCTTTGAATAGTCTTTTGTCGCCCGTTGTGTGACTGGTACATGCACTGTCGAGATACCATTTTCCTTTTCGACTTGTCCTGTGGTGTTCCTATAAAATAAGATTATTGCCATCTTTTAGGTACCCAAGATTGTTTGGGTCCTTTTTGGTTAGTTCTAGTGAGATCGTGACTATTTTTGGGCTTCCATATCCATCCTGTAACATTTGAATGACGAAATCTATAGGAACAATACTTATGACCAGTTTTATTACAATAATGACATATGGGAGTGAATTATTCACTAGATCTAGTGGTGTCATTGCTTGTAGATTCATTGCCAGTATGTCTTTTTCCAATTGACTTATAAGCCAACCGATTAGAGTTGATGGAGCTGTGACTGGTGGATTTGCGCATACCATTAATCTGCAGTTGCAATTCCTGAACTTGTTCTTGGAAGTCACCTCGTTCGAGTTCACAAACTTCAAATTTAAGTTCCTAGTATTTCTTCTCCCTATTTAGTCTATTCAATTCATTTAGAATTCATTGCATCTATTACATTTATAAGGTCTTACCTCGCTAGATTCACCACGGGCCATGAAGCAATTGTCAGTTGTTTCTTGCTATCATCATCTGATATGTCTTCATCGATCCAGCAACCCAAAAACTTGTTCATATCATTTTCCAATATAGTTATGAAGAAGAGATTGGCGATTTCTTCATGTTCTGAACTATTTTCATTACTCCAACTTCCAAAGGATTTATTTTTGTGAAATCATCTAAAGGCTTTTCTTTAGGCATTCAGCTTGTACATGACCATATTTTCCACATCTAAAGCATTCCCATCATTCTTATCTTGTTCATTGTATTGTCTAGTTTTTCTTGAAGACATTCTTCCCCTTTTTGTATTCCTATATCTTCTCATCAGTCCATTCATAATTTTGGATACCATAGCGATTTTTTCTTCTAGAGTCTCCATTTCATTATCATTTATCATCTTTAGATCCTTCAATGGATGTTTTAAAAGTGACTGTTTTCTTCTTTTCCTCCTGTCCTCATTTTTTGAGATACGTTTTCTCAAAAGCAATGAGATCTCCATGAAATTCATAATAGGATAATTTGTCTAGATCTTGAGACTAAAGTGCAACTATGTTTGTTTGCCAAGCAGTAAGGCAAATTTCTTAGGATTTTTTGAACTTGTTCACCACTTGAGCATGGTCTTCCAAAAGCCTTTAGACCTCCAATAATATTACTAAACCAGGCAAATATTTGCTCAATGGATTCACCTTCTTTCATCTAAAATAGTCACGGATCAACATATTTATTCTAGTTTCCTTGACTTTGCTTGTCCCTTCGTAAGTAACTTCCAGCTTATCCCACATTTCTTTGGCCATATCACAGCTTGAGATCTTTTCATATTCTTCTCGGCTTATAGCGTTGTATATATGATTTCGTGCTTTGGAATTTACATGTATTACTGTCATTTTCTCATTAGAATAGTCATCTATATCCACTGGATTTGTAGATGTCTGTCCATCTGCTTTCTTATCAGACTTTGCTACTGGAATTGGATAATCTCCCATTTTGATTTCATGCCATACTTTGACATCATAGGATTTCGCATAGATTTCCATGCGAACCTTCTAATGTGAGAAGTGTTGTACATTGAAACATGGAGGTCTCGCCTTTGATGTCCCTTCTTGCAATAATGCTTTGACAGTTACTTCATTTGACATGAAATTTTCTCACGAGATGTTAAGCAAAATAGAAGTGTGAGACCTGCTCTAATACCAATTGAAAGTACAAGAAGAGGGGGGTGAATTTTCGTCCTTTTTTGTTTATAGCTAATTAGTCAACTAGAAATTAGTGCGAGAGTAAATAACAAGTGAAGAAAGTAAAATGCAGAAAGTAAGTGACACCAAATATTTTTATATTGGTTCGGATTCAACGTGAATTCTAGTCCAGTCACCTTGGGTTGCAAGAGGGTTCTCTCTTCAAAGCTCCTTGAAATTTTCGTACAAGTTAGTTGATGTTTTGAGTAAATACCAACTACTCTCAGAAGTTAAGTAAACTCTCAATGTTTTGATACAATGCCTCACAAATATTTTCTCTCTCTCTCTTCTCTTCACTAATTATACAGTAAATCTATTACGAACTACATTACATGTGTAGAGTAGAACAAAGAGCTTAAGGTCGGATCTATAAAAGTATATGTCTTCTCCTTGATCTTTGACTATAAATACAACTAGAGGGATTTGCTTTGATTCTTTATAAATACAACTAGAGGGACTCTATCCATAACACATACAATTCACAGTGTACCCCTTAACATATTTTCATAGTCTGCAAACACATGGATAGTCTGCCTCTAAGAAAACCCAAATCTCCAAATCTCAAGAGTACAAGAGTCTCCATACCTAATCTTTAACTCTTCCAATAAAATGACTACCACAACATGCATACAAAACCAACTCATGAGAAATACTCCCATAAATCCGCCTCGTCGAGTAGAAAAACCTGAACATCAATAGTTATGAACCATGCGAGCCTGTAGTACTAGTCAAGCATGCATAATTCAATACACAATGCGTCTTCTACATCATACACCCTTCTCAGGAGATATAAGATAGCGCTAGCATCCTCTTGAACATCCTAAATCCCTTATCATGTATGGAACTCATGACCTTTCGAGAGTAAACTGCAAACTTGTCCGTTCAATCTCATTCCAACACGGCTCACTATATCTATCATGCAACAATACAAAAATGCAAGAAGCCCATTATCTACTCTGAATAACAAGTAGGATCGTTCTTATCATAAACACTCCATCGACTGAAAACCTTCCACTTAACTCAATTCAAGAGAGAATCAAAACACACAACAAATTTTTCATGCCCGTGGGAGACATCCATCTCAAGTCATGATTAGGACCATCGTAAACTCTTCAAAACCCGTTTGTACACAACCAAGCCATCAAAATTGAATCCCTCCAAATCAACTGAGTCACACAGACTGTCAAACCCAAAAGTATTGCCACAAAAGCACATGTAAGGCCCTATCATACCAAAGGGAATATATCATTTATATTGCCGTGATGATCCAAGTGTCATGCCACAAATTCTGGGAGGCAAGACCAGCACTCTGTGCCTTACTTGATCGAGTGTACCAAGTGAAACTCGTATTATCTGAATATATATGACTGCTTAGGTCAACCAGGCCAACTGAATACTATTTTGTAATATATTAGGTCGGCAAGGCCATAACTTATGAATAAGAGAAATGAACAACTAATCTCAACTGAACGGGAAGCAGCCCAAAATATATATGTACATATAGGGGCCGCAAGGCCATCATGAGTAATTTCAACCTATACAATCAAAAGATAATGCATACAAGAGCCGACAAGGCTACCATGCTGACATATCTACACACAGGATACTATTACAAGCCTCTATAGAATACAACTATATTATGGTCGGGACAGGGCCCCGACCTACCCATATTGTCCAAATATACAACAAATACTCTAGAATTGGTAACTCCAGATGATGCGGAGCTTACCAATGAAGCTGTATACCGGTGTGCCTATTACTGAGGCCTATCTCTCTAACTGTCAGGACCCGCAGGCATGAAATACACCGCCCCTCGGAAAAAGGGGTGTCAGTACGAAATAACGTACTGAGCATGTAAGGCAGCTGAATAACTGAAACTGTAATTGAATTGATATACATGATATACAGAATGTAATCTGAATCAATGATAATCTAGAAATGTACTTACCTGTCTCTGACTCATATCATATAAGTAAAACCAAAATAAACTATCCGGCATCATATAGGGCTTAGTGTGTATATGTATAGCTTCGTAGGCAACTGTATAGCCTTGTAGGAAAATGTATAGCCCCGAAGGCATGGCACACATTTGTCTAGCCTTGTCGGTGTATAGTAATATAGTAAATGACACATGTATACTCTCTAGTTCTCAACTAGACATGGATAATGCTAAAATGAGTAGGAATTCGCAACAAGGGATAACCACGCCATGAGCAAGATGGAATAACACAACATGGGAGCTTTACGAATGACTTTTCTTAGGTATATTATATTCGAAACTTACTTAACTATGGATTCTTTCCATCGAAAGAAGAGTAATAGCCTTTAAATACCTTTAGTCAATTGCTCAATACGCTTAACTTGAGCAGCACCTTAATCTACAATCAATGATAATGATGTTATCGTCAAGCTATGAATGACAAACCTATCTTATATCGAACAAAAAGCTTAATCTATAAGAAAACAGGCAGTATCTCCCATGTTTCTTTTACAATCCTCATGTTTCTAATAAGAACAAAAATCACAACAATCGGCAACCACACATTTAGCTCTTCAACCAACGCAATGATATTTCAAGCGAAAAGGATGGGTTAAAACCAGTAAAGCTACACTTTAAATTCTTCTTTATTTCAAGGTACAGAGCAACAAAAATACAACAAACTCAAGTCCTACTTCATGATTTCAAGCCATAAGACAACATATAAGCAACTCCAAAATAGTCCAGCAAATATAGCAAGCTATATACAACTTTTAATAGCTGATTCTGCAAGTTCTTATTTAAACAACTTAAACAAGACTTAGATATTTCACTAAGCTTTCTGAAAATATAGCAAGCTAAATAAACTTATGAACATAAATTGCGATAACTTTTGCCGACTTTTGTTTTACCACTTGCTTGACTTCAACACTTATCATATAACTATTATACGATTCAATACCTCATAAAACGATCTTCTTAGTATGTTAAGAACTCCTAGTATTACCTAAAAAGTATTTGTTATAACATCGGCTCGTACCTCCAATGAACAGTCCGTAAGTCACTTCATAAGTTGGAAATTTTTTAAAAATTCACTCGCTTTGATTCATTTAACCTCTAACCCTTTCAACAATTACTAAGCATAGTCATAATCACTTATAAACTTAGGAATAGCCTATCTCTCCGAGCTTACGATGACTAACTCACAATGTAGCTTAATGTATGAAAAATGCTGGGTGTAACATCCTCCCCCCTTAGGAACATTCGTCCTTGAATGTAGGGGAATACATGGAAGGGAACTAACTCTAATGGGTTTCTAGAAATTTTATAGAGTCTTCTATATAAATATGACTACCCACACCTACCAAGCATCCAGAAAACAAAATACATGTCTCACATGGCCACATAATACAACACATCATACTATCAGTCCTCCACGCGACCATCAAACCTCATGTACGAGCGTTATAGATCACAACTCACCTTATGCACTCGTAACTCGGGCTCTGGTGGCACTATAATATCTCAACTATGATCATCACCTATCATAGAATAAAGGGTAAGTCTATAGTCATATAACATGGCTAAAGAAAACATATACTCGAATCATAATATTCAAGGACTTTCAACCTGAAACGCCTGAAACGAATGAGGATACTTGGACCTAATTTCTTCCTCGGCTTTCCACATCATTTCCTCAACGTTCTTTTTCCTCTATAAGACTTTCACTGGAGCTACTTTTTTGGTCCTCAACTTTTGGACCTGTCAATCTTGAATAGCAAATGGGACTTCCTCATAAGACAAGTCTTCCATAATCTGAAATCATCAACTAGCATGACCCGAGAAGGATCTCTGATACACTTGAAACATAGATACGTGGAAAACTGGATGGACAGACTCTAGCTCTGAAGGTAATTCTAACTCGTAGGTCACTTGGCCTATCCTTCGATTGATTCTGTACGGCCTAATGTATTTTGGGCTAAGTTTACTTTTCCTGTCGAATATCATAATTCCTTTCATAGGTGATACTTTCAAGAAACCTTAATCATCAACATGGAACTCCAAGTCTCGTTATCGTATATCCGAATATGAATTCTGACTACTCTGAGATGTCAACAATCACTCCTGAATAAGCTATACTTTCTCTACAGTCTGATGGACCTGATCAAGTCCAAGTAACTTTGAACTAACCGGTAGGATATATACACCTACACTCGTGTAGAGCCTCATAAGGTGCCATTCTGATGCTCAAATGATAGTTGTTACTATACGCGAACTCAATGAGAGGCAAGTAGTCATCCCAACTTCCTCTAAAATCTAGCACGTAGGCTCGTAACATATCTTTGCGCACTTGAATTGTACGCTCTGCCTGGGTGTCTATCTGTGGGTGAAAACTTGCACTACGATTTACCAGTGTCCCCAAACCTTATTGGAAAGACCTCTAAAAGCTTGTTGTAAACTGGGCTCCTCTGTCTAATATAATAGATATTGGGATACCATAAAGTCGTACTATCTCATTAATATACAATTTTGCATAATCATCGGCCGTATAAGTCATTTTGACCGGTAAGAAATGAGCTGACTTCATGAGCCTATAGATAATCACCCTTATAGAATCAAACTTGCGATGGGAGCGGGACAAACCTGTGACGAAGTCCATGTTAATCCCCTCCCATTTCCATATTGGAATCTCTATATTCTGGACTAGCCCGTCGGGTTCCTGGTGCTCTATCTTCACCTGCTGCCAGTTGGAACACTGTCTTGCAAACTTGGCTATATCTCTTTTCATATCATTCTACCAGTAGACATCTTTGATGTCATGGTACATCTTCGTTCGACCCTCGATGAATTTAATACCGAAAATAGTGTACCTCTGCCATAATCTGTACTCATAGTCCCGCTATATCTGGAACACACAATCGGCCTCGGTATCTCGAGACTCCATCTTGTATGATCTCAAATGGGGTCTTTTCATTCTGTTGGGCATGTTCTACATACTGAAATAACATGGGATATTTGTATTATCGCTATTTTATCTCTACTACTAAAGATAATGATGTCGTGTTCTGAGTAATAACTCCACCGTCATTTGAGTCTAATAATCGGACTCCCAAGCTCACTAACTGATATAGTTCTTTGGCTAAGTTTCTCTTCTCGGACCCCAAATATGCTAAACTGCCCATAGATCTGATACTGTGGGCATTAGATACAATATTGGCCTTACCTGGATAGTATAAGATATCAACATTATAGTTTTTTAGCAATTCGAGTCATCGCCTCTGACACAAGTTCAGCTCTTTCTGTTTAATGTACTAGAGACTTATGATCTATAAATATGTCAAAGTGGACACCATAAAGATAGTGCTGCCAAATCTTAAGCATGTACATAACTGCTGGTGACTCTAGATCATGGGTTAGATAATTCTTATATGCTTCCACAACTGTCTCGAAGCATAAGTGATTACTTTGTCGTGTTGCATTAAAACATATCCTAACCCGACACTTGAGGCATCACAATAAACTACATAGCCCTCTAAACCTTCAGGAAGTGTCAAAACTGGTGCTGACATTAATCTATTTTCAGCTCTTGGAAACTACGCTCGCAAGCATTTGTCCACTAAAACTTAGCTGTTTTTTGAGTCAGCTTTGTCAAAGGTGACATAGTAGAGAAACCATCTACAAATCTCCTATAATAGCATGCTAACCGCAAGAAACTACGGACTTCTATCGGTGTTGTAGGTCTAGGACAAGTCTTCACAGCCTCTATCTTCTATGTATCAACTCGAATGCCCACGTCAGAGACTAAGAATTCCACTGAATTCAGCCGAAATTCACATTTAAAGAACTTCATGTAAATCTTATGATCCTTGAGCGTATGAAGCACCACTCGTAAGTGATTTGCATGCTCTACTTCTGAACTTGAATAGACTAGGATGTCATCAGTGAATACTATTATGAATAGATCTAAGAATGGCCTAAATACACTGTTCATCAAGTTCATAAATATCGTTGGTGCATTCGTTAACCCAAAGGACATAACAAGAAACTCGAAATGACCATGTCTGGCCCTAAAGGCCGTCTTCGGGAAATTTTTCTCTCGAACTCTAACCTGATAGTACTCGGATCTCAAATCAATCTTCGAAAAGCATTTGGCACCCTACAACTGATCAAATAAATCATCAATCTACGGGACAGGATACTTGTTCTTTATAGAAACTTTATTCAGGTGCCGATAATCGATACATATTTTGACCGAGCTATCTTTCTTTTTCACAAACAACACTGGCGCACCCCAAGGTGAGGTAAGATGAACCCCTTCTCTAACAAATCTCTTAGCTGCTCTTTCAATTCGTTTAACTTGGTAGGAGTCATTCTATAAGGAGGGATGGATATCGGCTGAGTGTATGGAAGCACATCAATGTCAAAGTCAATCTCCCACTCATGAGGAATACCTGGAATCTCATCTAGAAATACATCTAGATATTCATTCACCAAAGTAATAGTTTGAAGGGTTGGTGGTTCTACATCTGCATCTCTTACCCAAACTATATGATAAATTCAACCTTCAGAGATCATCTTTCATGCCTTGATATAGGAAATAAACCTACACATAGGCGTCGCTGCACTACCTTCCCATTCTAGGCTTGGCTAAATTGAATCGGACAATGTTTGTACAACATTCCACATTGTCAACATTCTACATTGTCAAAACAAGATGCTATCCAGTCCATGTTGATAATAATATCAAATTCTATCATTTGTAATTCGACGTTCCGATGGCTACCAATCATTACCGCACAACCCCGATAAACTTGTCTAGCAATAATAGATTTATTAACTAGTTTAGACACAGCAAAAGGCTCACTTAACAACTCAGGTGTTATACCAAACTTCCCCGCAACAAAACAGAGTGACATATAATAAAGTAGACCCTAGATCTATTAAAGAATAAATATCATGTGAACAGACGGTCAAAGTACGTGTCACGACATCTTGTGAAGACTCTAGGTCCTATCGACCTGCCAAAGCATATATCTGGTTCTAGTTACCGCCTGAGCTCGAAGCTCCACCTCTACCTCGGCCTCTACCAGTTGGGAACTTTGACATGGGCCTTGAGGGATGCACTGAAGTTGATGACCATGTTGCTAAGCTAGTCCATTGGGCCATACCACCTTATTCTCTAGTCGGGCAGTCTCTCATCATGTGACCCCCATGCCCAGATGAATAACAAGCGGTCAAACCCAACCTACATCTCCCATAATGCCCCTACCGCAAGTATCACATTACTGGGGTGCTTATCTTGTCTGACCTAAACTTTTCTGCTGCTGGAACCCTGATGCTCGTGAGTTGTCACCTGGTCCTGAAGAATCATAACGAATAGATATATCCCTAGGACTGAGATAGTGGAGGCTTAGGTGGCAATCCCGAATATTGTGGCCTGAAACTTCTCTGGGACTCTTCCCGATAATATGTGTCCCTCGCTCTCTTGTGCTCTCTCTCTATCCTCTCATTAACCCACTGCTGACATTTCCACTCCTCTAGATTCTGAGCAAAAGCCTGGATCCGAGCAATACCCATATAACATGTAGTGATGGTGTAGTACAAGACCTAATCAGTCATGCATCTAGATCAGCCACAAACTAGTGTACGCTGGCATGCATCGTATCTACAATGGATGGGACATACCTCACCAAAGAATCAAATCGAAGATTGTACTCTCTAACAGTCATGTTGTCTTGCTGAATGGTCAAAAATTGGTCGACCCTGGCCTCTCAAATCTCTAACAGAAGACACCGGTCTAAAAAGGTCTCAAAGAAGTCCTTCCATACCGCTGGAGGTGCCTCATCTCCTCTGGATCGCTTCCATGACTTGTACCAGAGTTCAGCTACATCACTCAACGTGAAGGCTGACAACTCTACTGCCTCTATCTCGGAAGCATGCATAATTCTAAAGATCCTGTGGAGCTGATCAATAAAACTCTATGGATCCTCCCCTACATCTGATCGTGCAAACTCTAGAGGGCTCAAACTGATAAACTCTCAGACCCTCAAACTTCCTGGACCCTCTGAAGGCTCAGCACTTTTCGGTGCTCTCGACTGTCACTATGTCACCATTATCTATGTCAATAAGTGCACAACACTCCTGATGTTTTGATCAAGTGGAATAGGAGGAGGCACTGGAGTTGTTGCATCTCTTAGGATCTTCTCAGGTGGGGGAAGAGTCGAAGATGGCTGGGAGGTTGTCTCACCTTATGCCTCAGACTAGGCCGCATTATCGGGTGGCACTATACCGGTACCCTTTCTTGCCTCTGCATTAGCCCTCTAGCAAGCTGTAGCTTTCCTGGTTACAGGCGTCTTTGTATATATATATCGAAAGCATAGATTAAACTTGAATTCTCATAGCTTGTCTCTATGACACAATCTAGAGTAAGAAAGAAGTTTAACGACTCCTAAATGCCCTATAGCTTCCTGTCTATGAATATGGTGCACAATACATCATAAACAAGACTCTACTAGACACGGCTTGTAGACTCCTAGGATAGACCTGCTCTAATACCAAGTTTTTCACGCCCCAAATTCGGGGAGGCGAGACCAGCACCCGGTACCTTACTTGACCTAGTGTACCAAGTGAAACTTATATTATCTGAACATATATGACTACTTAGGCCGACTAGGCCAACTTAATATTGTTTTGTAATATCTTAAGCCGGCAAGGACATAACTGATGAAAATATGACGAATGAAGAACTAATCTCAAGTGGACGGGAAGCAACCCAAAATATATATGTACATATACGGGCCGACAAGAACATTGTGATTAATGTCAACCTATACAATAAAAAGAGAATACATACAGGAACCGACAAGTCCACCATGTTGACACCTATACACATAGAACATGTCTACAAGCTTCTACAGAATACAACTGGATTATGGGCGGGATAGGGCCCTGACCTACCCATACTTTCTGAATATACAACAAAAACTCTAGACCTGGTAATTCCGGATGATGTGGAGCTTGCCCATCAGGTTGTATACCGGCATGCCTACTGCTGAGGCCTTTCTCTCTGACTATCAGGACCTGCAGGTATGAAATGCAACGCCCCTGGCAAAAGGGGCGTCAGTACGAAATAATGTACCAAGCATGTAAGGCAACTGAATAACTAAAAGTGAATTGAATTGATATACATGAGATACTGAAAGTAGTCTGAGGAGGCAATGATAATATGGAAACATACTCACCTGTCTCTGACTCATATCATATAAGTAGTATTAAAATACACTATTCGTCCTTATATAGGACCCGGTGTGTATATGCATATCCTCGTAGGCAACTGTATAGTCCTGTAGGCAAATGTATAGCCCCAAAAGCATTTGTCTAGCCCTGAAGGCATGGCGCACATCTGTCTAGCCCCGTAGGCGTATAGTAATACAGTAAATAACACATGTATTCTCTCTATTTCTCAACTAGACATGGAACAATGCTAAACTGAATAGGAATTTCCAACAATGGATAGCTAAGTCATGAGCAAGATGGAATAACACAACATTGGATCTTTGCGAATGACTTTTCTTGGGTATACTATGTTTGGAACTTACTTCACAATGATTTATGCCATCAAAAGAAGAGAAATAGCCTTTACATACATTTAGTCAGTTGCTCAACAACTCAATACGCTTAACTTGAGCAGCACCTTAATCTACAATTATTGAAAATGATGCTATCATCAAGCTACGAATGATACAACTAACATATATTGAACGACAAGATTATACCACAACAAAAAGGGAAGCACTCCCCCATTTATTTTACAATCCATAGGTTCCAAATAACAAAGAAAATCATAACAACCGGCAACTACTCATTTAGCTCTTCAACCAACATAAATGATACGTCCAGCGACAAGCTCGGCTTATAACTAGTAAAGCTACACTTTAAACTCTTCTTTCTTTCGAGGTACATAGCAACAAAAAATATAATTTACTCAAGTCTTATTTCATGATTTATAGCTATAAGACAACATATAAGGAACTCCAAAATAGTCCAGCAAATACAACAAGCTATATACGACTTTCGATAGCCGATTCCGCAAGTTCTTACTTCAACAACTTAAACAAGACTTAGATATGCTCAAATACATGTAAAAGAATTAGATTCTTACCTTAAACAACAAGAACATCCCCTAACTTGATCTTACTTCAACCTGAAAGAATCCACAAATCAAATACAACAAGAAGAGAACAAGCTTATACGAGTACTACGATCTCTCCAAAGAAGGAATTACCCCAAAACCTTTGTGGGATTTGCTTGAATGATAGAGAGATGTTTTGGGAGAATTTAGGGAGATTAAGGTTAAATTTTGGATGAAAAATAAGGTGGGGAAAGGTCTACCCCGCTTTATAACATCAAAACTAATCTCGACCGCCTATGTTGGTCTCAATGGCGCTGCCTGCGAGTCCGGCTAAAACGTGCATATCTCCTTACCCCAACATCGTATCGATAAAAGATTTAATGCATTGGAAACTAGACTCATGGAGCTTAAATTGGGTTGGTGCATCACATCGTAACTCCAAGTATATTGGGATAAAATCTTAGCGACATCAGACCCAAATTTCAGTAAACTTATGAATATAACTTGCGATAACTTTTGCCGACTTTTGTTTTATAATTTTCTTGACTTCAACACTTAACATACGACTATTATATGATTCAAATACCTCAAACCGAAATGGCTGCTATGAAGAGACCTTCTATGAATCTGAAGTTGTTTATTTTATCTCCCTCACATTGCATTGAAGAACAGATAATAATATTGAAATACCCAAAGTCACTCTCACAATCCAATGCGAACCTCAAATCCTCAGCCACGCGATGAATCTGAAATCCTTAAATACCACATCTTGAATATTGAACCCACTAGAACCATTCTTGGAAGCCATCCACTCTGACCTAGTCCCAAATGCATAGCCAAACATGCTGAATGGCTAGTTCTCCGCCAGCACATGAATAGTTCAAAAAGAAATAACCGATCAAATCCTTTCCCATTCCACACTACATCTACAAAGGACTATCAAACTTGAGCCATTTCACAACCTTCATATATCAATAATGAATATTACAGCATGCATCTAGCAAATCCCTCACCCAATTATTCTCGATTTCACCCTCTCGAATGATAGCAAAATCACATGCATATCCAAGTCCAAGAACTACGACAACACATGCCCATATGACCTGATCGTTGATGGTAGAATCCCCCACTTGTATTGAAGCCACACATACATCATGTGATAACCCACAATACTCTTCCTTCTTAACTTTTATGGTCTCGCACTATTATTCAACTCAATCACCTCATAAGCACGTGCAGTAATAGTCATCGCACCTTCAAAATTATTTGTCGAGTGTATCCTCATCCTCATGATAGTCTATCCAACTTCCTAAAGTACTCTGAAATGGTAGTACGTGCATTCCACTAGACTAGAGGAAAACTCTTCACAGAAACCTCATAGGAATCACACAACCTCAAACATTCTCGATGAGATAATACACTTTCTCAACCTCAAATCGACATCTTTCTATGACCCCACCATAGTCACAACCACTATGCAATCAATTGATCCTCCCGAGTCTACACTTATCTGTAAGATACAAGCATCAGCTTCATTCCATAAATAAATAATGGAAAGGTCCTTTAACACACTCACAACTCAAGACCGTAGTGTACATCAAGATGATAATCCAATATACATAGTCCTTTTGGAATATCAAGCAAATAATTCTCGTCACATCTAAACTATCTAAGTGTAGCCCCCAGTCACATAATACTCATCACATAGCTATCTTGCCACTCACTGAGCCATCAATCTCACCACTAGGGACACCACAAGATGCAGAAATTACATACTCGCACAACTGAATCTACTAAGCCAATGTTGCGATCGAAAACTGGCCCCAAGTCCTTTAGACTAACCTACCTTCACAACATAGAAACACATCTCGCACCTTATCCACGACATCATAAGTTGTCGGTGCACAACTGATACCGAGTACTCAACATCGCATACGGATCAAAGAGAACAAAACTGAAGATTTAGGCTTCAAGCTAAATCAAAGTCGCAAGATAAGGATGAGAAAGAAAGAGAAGTTCCAGGACTCCCTGTAGCCTATCGAAGATAAGTATGAAAGTCATTATACCGATACACAAGACTATACAAGACACTTGCTCATGACTAGTAGAACCTTTGAACCTCTGATACCAACTTGTCATGACCCAAATCCTGCCAAGTTGTGATGGCACCTAACCCAACCTTCTAGGTAAGCCAACTAACATATACCTCCATCCAAATTGGAAATAATCAAATAAATAATAGTATAAAAATATGATAATCAATACAGCTATCCCAAGGACTGATAGTACAAGCCATGAGCGGCTAAGAATAAGACTACGACTCTGATATGAAGAAAGTTTACATCATATATTTGAAATTTACATAAACAGAAATATAAGTCCTAAACTACCATGAACAAAGTGGTAGCATGCAGGTGGAATGCTGGTACATCCTCAATGCTAGCCTTCGTCATTTTCAGCAACTCAGCTCTAAAATCTACAATCAAGGTGCAGAAGTGTGGCACCCCATTTACTCAATAAGTTCTTGGCTAACCTCAGTGAAGTAGGGACAAGGTTTTTAAGCCAAAAGATACTTCTTACTTAACTTGTGCAACTCAATATGATAACTATATACACAACAACAGTACCAAAATCTAAGCATGAAGTACAGGTAAGGCTATTGGTGCACATAGAGAAGATCTGCACAAATATAGTAACCCAACTACGGTTCAGCATATAGAGAAGATATGTATTTGATACCAAATAACACATCAACATTTGCGAAGAGATGCATGAATAAACAAGTCAAGTTACATAGTTTGACATATAGAGAGGATATGTACCGTGAAGCATTACATCAATCAAAGCAGCATATAGAGAAGATGTGCATTTGATACTAAATAACCCATCAGCAACTGCATAAAAAGAAGAGATGCATGAATAAACAAGTCAAGTTACACATATTGACATATAGAGAAGAAATGTACCGTGACGCATTTCATCAATCAAAGCAGCATATAGAAAATATATGCATAAAAGACATTTATATATTCCGGAGCTAGAATATATAAAAGATATGCGGTAAAAATCACGTATACATTCAAAGAGTTTGCATATAGAAAAGATACGCAAAGTCCAAACACTGATTAGTTTTCCATAATCTGCATGTACGTCATCAAGGAAAAACGTGAGAGGACGACCCTAGGGGGATTGATCCTTATCCAAACACTCCACGGACAACTCACGTACCATAATCATAACAACAGCACCGACAGCTCGTGTATTATAATAACTCAACCCTTAAAGACCACTCACGTGTTGTCAATCCATTCCATCACACAGAAAGCATGTGCAATAACACATGTATACGAACAACAGATATCAAATCACATACTCATGAAGTGAGGAAAATAGCATGCTACGGTGTATGTATATACGAGTGTATGACTACAACTCGGATTAGGCTGGTACGCCATTCAATAATGAGTATCATGTTCAAACAGGAAATCAAGCCTACACATGATCTCTAGCATGATTCAAGAAGTTCATGTAGTCATACAAATGATTAAAACATGAATCATAGAAAGCACACAATCCAAACAAGGCATAATAGAAGCCTAAAGTCTAATCTAGTCATAAATCATATATAGCACCCCGCATATACGTTTGTCACCTCACATATATGTCGTTTTTCATACATCCTAATTAGAAAAATAAGGTCAAATCCTAAGGGTTATTCCTTCACAACAAGCTCAGGCAAGATACTATCTTAACAAGCCAAATCAACCTTCCCAAATCGCCTTTCCTTCAGAAATCACCTCCAACTGGCTCAAATCTATCCAAATACAACTCAATAACATCAAACAAAGCTATAGGAATTAATTTCAAACGATAAAGCTTCAATCTTTAATCAATTCCTAAAAGGTCAACAAAGTCAACACCGGCCCCACATGGTCAAAACCTGAGTCTAGGGGTAGATCCCATTTTCCTATAACCCCAAGAGTCCAAACTTGTCTTTAGTTTCCATATCCAAGTCCAAATCATAGTTGAAACCTCAATTTACTCTCTTAAGTTGTAGGCAAAACCCCAAATTTATCCCAAAATTCCATGTTTTAGGTGATAATGATCCATGTAGATTCATGAAATAATACCATAAACGAGTATAAATCACTTACCCTTTGGTCTTGTATGAAAATCTCCAAGCAAAATCGCTCTTCTCCAAATCTCGGGTTCAAAATATGAGATAATGATCTAAAATTCCAAAGTTTCAACTATTAACCCAACAACATATGCTGAAATTGAGAACTCTTATTTGCAATTGTGGAGCTCGCAATTGCGAACCCCCAGGTCGCAAATGTGGAGTGGCCTCCCCTGAGCCTCAGAAATCGCAAATGCGACACACCCCTCACAAATGTGACACCAGCATCGTAATTGTGAAGCTGGCCTTCCCATTCCCCTATCGCAAATGTGAGGATCAGTCTCCAAATGCGGACCTTGCATTTGCAAGCAGATCATTGCAACTGCGATGACTTTAGCACTAGCAAATCCCAACTTAGCCAAATCCATCTGAAACCCATCTGATCCCCTCGGGCCCCACTCCAAACATGCACGCATGTATATAAACCTTGCTTGTAGTCTCAAAACATCAAAATGACATCTACAGTCAAGAATCAAGCCTCAAGCCACAAGTTGCACTTCCCTTAAGTTCAAGAACTTTTAAGCTTCTAACCAACTCAGATCACAACCAAACTTAGCAAACAAGTTATAATAAACTAAATGAACATATCCAATGTATCAAAACCACAATAGGAGTCTAATAATGCCAAAGTAAACTTCCGATCAAACCTAAGAATCTCTAATTTTTCAAATTGCCAACTTTTGACAAATAGAGCAAAACCTTCTAGAAACCTCCAAATTCAAATTCAAACATACGCCCAAGTCTAAAATAACCGTGAAACCTAATTAAATACCTCAAATCTCGATTCCGAGATTGTTTACTTAAAAGTCAACCCTTGGTCAACTATTCCAATTTAAGGCTTTCAAATTAAGAATCACTTTTCAAAATTAATCCAGAACCTCTCGAACATCGAATAAAAACCATACATAAAAGTCAAAATATATCATATGAAGCTAATCAAGGTCTTAAACCGCCGAACGAGATGCTAAATCTCAAAACGACCGGTGGAGTCATTACACTCGAATTGTCTTTTCTTGACTTTTTGAGATTTGATTAAAGATTGAAGCTTTTTGATTTGATAGTGCTTCCTAAAGCATTATATGATCTTATTGAGTATTATTCTCCTAGATTTGGAGCATTTTGAGGTTTTGTATAGAGGAAAGGTGGTTATGAAAGGTTAAAAGGGTCCTGGGAAGAGGTAAGTTTATTGGCTACCCTTGTTAAGAGGGAATTCGCCTAAAATGGACTTGATTGCTATGTATTACTTGAGCTAGGAGTATTGTATATGCGATGTGACGAGCGTATATATACAGACCAAGAATTTTACCATGTTAGGGGTAATTGTAGGTTTCTTTATGACTTGTTTGATTATGTATTCTTCTTAATACATGTTTTATTTCATTAAATGACTAAGTGAGATTTTTGATTCATGCTAGAGATCATGTCTAGGTTTATAATTCCTTATTTAGACATGATGACTCATTCTTCATATATTGAGCTATTTGATTTAGTCGTAGTCATACATTACTATCATGAGCACATACATCCTCATACTATCATGATATATGGCTCTAGAGGCAGGTTACCACTCATGTTACATTAGGCCATGTGAGCATAGGCTCATAGAACTATGCTTAGTTAGGGGCATTTATACCAGGTATCGTACAATACTGAGTATGTGTGATTGTGATGGGTACTTGTGCCAGGCACACGGGATGTACTGAGTGATTGTGGATTGATATTGACTTTTTGAAAAGGTTGAGTTTTGAGCATGCATATACATCATCCACTCATGTAGAAGCATTCCTTTAAATGCTAGTTGATTCATCACATCTACATAGACGGATTTGGAGCCAAGGATCATGTCATTTCATGCATGTCATTTATCATATGTAGATTCGGTGTAAGAATTACGCTTGAACATTATCTCTGTGAAGCATGCTTATTTTCTTCTTTGGTTGTGATTCATATTACTGGTATTCACTATTCCGGAGATGTTCCTTGTTTTTATTCATTTGTTGATTATCTAATTACGGAAGTAAGTATCATGTTGGTCAGAGCTTTCCAGTACTTCTTCGAGGTTAGACGTAAAACTTGCGTGGGTCGGTTGTACTTGTACTATACTTCTGTACTTTTTGTGCAAATTCAGGTATTGTCCCTAGTGGAGTTCATGGAGGTTTTTAGCTATTAATATTGGAGACTCGAGGTAATGCTTCATATCCATTAGCAGGCCCTTGGAGGTACCTTCCTCTCTTTGTTATTATTGCTCTGTCCATTCAGACAGTATTATGAATTAATTTTAGACCTTTGTTTCTTGCTACTCTTAGAAGCTCATGTACTCGGTGATACCAGATCCAGGGATATTGTATTATTTTGAAATTGGTTATCAGACTTAGCCGTATCTATGATATTTCTGAATATGTTTAGACTTATTGGATCTAAGCTAGTAGCTTTATTTAATATTTGAGATTGTTGATTTGCCTAGCCGGCGTATTAAGTGCCATCACGACCATTGGTGGGTATAGAGTCGTGAAAACACTATGAAATCAACTTTTGGATATATCTTTATGTTGGCTGGAGGTGTTATTTTTTAGAAAAGTGAGAAACAAAGTATCACTGCTAGGTCTATAATGGAAGCTGAGTTTATTGCTTATTTTGAGACTGCTTCACATGATGTTTGAATGAAGAATTTTCTTACTAAACTGCAAATTGTGGATTCTGTATCTAAATTGGTAACTATCTCCTATGACAACAGTACTCTAAGAATAACAAGAGTATAAGAGGCTCTAAACATGTTAGTCTTAAGTTTTCTTAAGGTTAGAGACATGATAAAAGAAAGTGATATATGTATTGAGCATATTAACATAAAATCTATGTTGACGGATCCTTTTACTAAAGGTCTTAGGCATGTAGTGTTTAATGAATATGCTCAAGACATAGGTATTTTAGAGTCTTTTGATGTGCTTTAGTCAGTGGGAGTTGCTTTGTAATTGCTGACTGAAATATTGCTTTTAATAAATTCTATTTTTATCCTCATACAAGCTTGTGCTATTTGATATTTTTCATGCTTAGTGACTAGTATATTTATTTATTTATTTATTATTTTCAATTGAATATTGCATGAACTCATGATATATTTGAGTTTTGCTGCTTATTGCCTTGATTATCCTGAGTAAGGTACAAGGAAAATCTCCTGAGGTAATATGATTTTTATATTATTTGGAGGCTCCTAAGGTGATATCTTTTATCACTTGGAAGATTATTTCTTCCTAGGAGGTGTGGCTTTGTTCACCTTGATTAGGAAGATGATATGCTTAGTGTACATATTTGATCCATGTTGATGGAAATTCTAGTATATTTGATCATAAATAAAAAATTTATCTTGAAATTGTGTGATGCCAGATATAGTTTATTATTAGTATTGTCCATTGATACCACTCAGTATGGTTCTAGTACATGTCATCATAAATAGAACCACCACTCACTTTCACACATAGCTATCAAAACTTATACACATATAAGTAGCAAAATTTTTAAAACTTGGAATATTTACATACCTCTTCCTCAAATAAATGAGGGTAGTTTTTTCATGTCTTCTTCGGCTTCCCATGTAGCCTCTTCTAAGTTTTTTCTTTAGTCTAGTATTTTTTCAGGATAACATGGAGCATGACTTTATTTATATGGATCTTTCGTGACTTTAAGAAGATTCTATAATATTAGAACCAATGTAAGTTCCTATATATCTCATATGAAGCTACCATATATTTATAATTTTACAATAACCTCTCTCGCTTGTGATTCGGCCTTTATGTTTGAATTAGAAACTCTTACTATTTTGGTTCGTGACTTAATTTTTCTTATTATTCAATTTTTTCATGACCCAAAATCCTACCGAAGGCCGTGATGGTGCCTAACCCACTCGCTAGGCAAGCCAACACTCAACAGCAACAAAAGAATCCAATTATTAAACCATTTAACTATTTCATGATATAATTAATAATGCGGAATAAATCTCAATCCAACATCATAATAACACAATCAATGACAAGATCTAAACACGATCGTAACTATCTAAAACGCCCAAAATCTGATATCACTATATCACAAGCATCTAATAAGAGTAAATAATCTCATCAAAATAACAACCTCTGTGTGAGAAAAAAAACTTAGACAGATATGAATGAATATAGAATGAGACTCCATGTGATGTGGATCAGATCAAAACATAGAAGCTCAATGTGAAGTCTCCAATGGCATACTCCTACTCAGCTCAATGGGTACCGCACGGAAGCTACAAAAAAATGTGCAAAAGTATAGTATCAGTATAAAATCATGGTACTTAGTAAGTATCGTGTCTAGCCTCAAAGAAGTAGTGGTGAGAGGTCAACCCCGACACCTAGTAACAACTTAATAAGCATATGAAGCATGAATAGAGCATGAAATAAAGCATGATATCATCAATTGGGTCTGTCAATAGAACTACAGTAAAACTGGAATTTAGACATGATTTTCAGTCAAGGAGATAGAATACAACATCAATCATCTCAATTCTTTCCATTATTATGATACGAGTAAATAAACGTTCACATATATTATAAGTCTTGTTGCATGAGTCTAAGCTACCAATACATGCTAAATAAGGGGAATACCACAATATCATTTATCTCGATCTTCCATAATCACACTATAGCTCGGTCAACAGTCATATAAATATATGTAAGAGCCATTGCACAATTCGGGGATGTTAGTGCATGGTCACAGTCCGATATCAAATCTCGCCATATATATATATA
>AWOL01S0000807.1:25974-47667 GCA_000715115.1 Nicotiana otophora
TATTGCGGCGTGCTACCCGATCCATACATGTACCCATGGTAGCATGCTACCTGATCCACACATATACTCATGGCGGCGTGCCACTTGATCTATACATATACCTATGGTAGCGTGCCACCCGATCCACAAAATATCATCAGTAACCAATATCTGCTCATAATATCCATGGTGCCAAAATTCTCATCTTTTCTCAATATTCAACTCTCAAACTCATAGATTTATGTATGAGATAACATAATAAAAAGGCACTTAATCATAATAATAAAAATGCGGATAAAAGCACATAAGGCTAAAATATGGCTATGGCTAATCATGTAGTTTAATTCATATCAACAATTCAATAGCAATTTCATCATTCAAAAGTCTTATCTTAATATTTATTATGAATGATATAAGCCATTTAATCACTGAACCATGAATCAATAAATAAGTATATGACTGTGGCTCGATAAAGAAGATCAATATGGCAAAACAATCATTTATGCCTAATTTAACAAGTCATAACCTTAAGCATGCTTCTAAGCCACAATTTCAAGTCATACAATCAATGAAACCTGAATAAGGAGGCCACATAGTCCAAACAAGCAATAATCACAACTACTTTGAAATAAGTATCCTTTCTTTATATTATTTGGCCTGCCCCGAGATTCTAAACTATAATTTTCTTGTTGCTCTAGATAATTCATATCATATGCACCACAATATAAATCAACACCTTCATGTTCTACTTCAATTCCCAGAATACATGAATAATTTTTAGTGCTAGAACTACCAAATGTTTTCTTACTCTTATTCTGACTGCCAGTACCGGACTGGAAACACAATTATTTTTTAACCTTTTTTAACTTATCCATTATACAAATTAAATAATACAAATTTAAAAAATAAAATGCAAGAATAATAAAAATAAATATGCAATAATTAAATTACTAAATAAAAGTAAAAATGGAACGAATGTACTAAATTACGGGAGAAAAAATAGAAACAAGGTAACCATAAATTGATGAATTGAATACTTAAATCTTGAATGCACTTGCTCTTGTTAATAGCACCTTCACTCAAAATAATTAAAATAAAAGGTTAATAGCAATTTAAGTGAGACAGAAAGAGAGAATTAGAGAGATAATAAGTAGAAACTATATGAAAAAAGAAGAATAATGAGTATTTATAGATGAAATTAGGGCCAAAATACAATTTTATAAACTTAGGGATTAAAAATTTAAGGGGAAGAAGGTGCGGGGTGTTTGAGGGTTGGGAGGCCATTTTGGCCGTTTATATCCGTTGGTCAATGGCTATAAAGTGCCAGAAATGTTTTTAAAAAAATAGTGAGAAAACGATTCTGTTACAGAGCCGGTCCGAGCTAGTGCCCTGGTGGGCCGAGACCCAGGTTCGTATCTGGGTATCTACTGGGCCTAGTTCCTTGGTTGGCCCAACCCCCAATCTGGTCTCCCCTAGTCCAGCCCACCTCGGTCTAGTCGGGCCGTTCAAATACAGGTTTTTATCGGGGCGGTTCGGTTCGGTCTCAGACTGACCCGGTCCAAATGTCACCCTTAGACTCCGCCTCCATGCTTTTATGTTATTTTACACGTACTCCTTTTGTTATTAAAAGAATTATTATATTCTTTTAGTGTTGTCATCTTGGGACTAATGTTGGAAGAAAAAAAGTATTCAATATTGATATGCTGATAGAGCACATACTAAACAATTTAGTAGCTGCAGATAAAGTATATTTTGTCTCACCTTTGATTGAACTTCTAATTCCAAGATTAGCAATAATTGTTATGATTGAACTTCTAATTTAGTAGCTATAATTGTTAGTGTTACTTTTTACCATGTTCTAACTGGGATAACAATCTCGAGATTACTAGCTACGGATAAGACAGCAAAATGGTAAACATGCCCTTCCTAAAGCTCTTCTCCCAAAATTCTTTTAAAAATCAAGGTTAAAATTAGAAAAAAGTTTATCCCAACTTATCTAGTATAAAAGTAAATATATGTTTTGTATTATATATCATATATCTCATTTTTATTCCAATAAACCAAATATCTACCAATAAAATATATCCACTAGATAAGCCCTTCATTACTTAATCTCCTTATTGTAATTCCAGGATTGTAATATGTACCAGTATAACGTGTTCACAACCAAACGACTCAAGGTTTTATGTTTCCTCCTTTACGGTCGAATTGCAGTACAACACCTGAAAGTCCGACTGAATCTTAAAACAGCGGGCCTGTTTGAAAGGTAACACGGCCTTCTCTATCCAGACACGAGTAGGAACATTGAAAAAAATGGAAATCTTCTTCTCCCCCCCCCCGCAAAAAATCTTCCAATCTATTTATATTCTCATAGACCTTGAATGAGACTCATATCATCATTACCACCCCAAAGGTGAAAAGAGGGAAACAAAGTAAACAAATCTGCATGCATTGGAGAAATCCACTTGCAACACCTTCATGGGCTTCGTATGAACGACCTAAGTAATCTGAGAAACAAATAAGCTGAGATTCTGGGGGGAAATAATACTCCACCAGATTATGCATTTTTTGGAATGTCTAACTCATACAACACTCATCAACGAACTGCTATTTGACGATACATATCCTTCAACTCTACCAATTGGAAAATAGAGAGCTATATCTTTTTCAAATGCAACACAAATTATGTGATGATTGGATGTTCTTGCAGCTACAGCTTCTTCATTGGAACTCGAATCTGCTGGAACTCCCATCTGTACTCTAATCAAGGGCTAACCAATTGACAGCCATCAGAATATTTTTATGCAAGGAAGTCCTTGTTAGAATTCCACCCTGGGGCCTTCGCAACAACACTATCAGCTAAAATGCCGTTGCCTTTTTCAGCATTTAGTAGGGGATCAGATTCCATTTCCTTCACCTTCAATTACAGACATCAGCTAGAATTGGTTAGCATACTGTATAATACTTATCAAAAAGAGAACAAACGATATAGTAGTGACCCTAGTATCATAGATTGTGCTTCCCTGTTGTCTATGTTGAAAGAACACCAAGGATAATAAGCAATACTAAAGAAGGTAGGTAGAACACCTGAGATAGCTGGGATGCAGCCTCTGTAGACTTCTGCTGGCTCTCAACAGAACAATAATAAGAATATACAACCATTCCAACCACGGCAATGAAGATGCCCAGAATGTTTCGCCAACTGAAGGGGTCACGAAGGAGAACATACCCAAAAGCCAAAACTAGACATGTTTTCAGATGTCCAAGGACCTGATAGGTAACTGGAGATGTCTTGCCAATTACAAGAAAAGTGCTAAAGTTCACAGAAACTGATATTAGACAGGATAGGACAATGAAGGCCTGCCATCAAATTAAAAGCAATGTTATGCAAATACCTAGCTTAAACGAATAAAACCAATTTTGATCCTTACCAGCACGTTTGGTGTATATTTGAAAGCAAACACATTTTGATTTGTCAAAAGCCCATCTAGAAATGGTCCTACAATAAACAATGTTAATGCTTGATAGGGACAAGACTGATATAGGAGCTGGGTTGAAGAAACCTTGAATTTCTTCTGGATAGTATTGGTCATCTGAGAAGACAGGTTAAGGATTTCAAGCAAGAGAAGTTAATAGTCAAGAACTATATGAGCAATAACATTTTCAGAACATACATAAAAGAAACTTCCTTCGGAGAAAATTTAATCTTGTCCCCTTACAAAAAATTGTCTAGGCTGCTAAGGGATAAGGATCTGTGGGGAGTGGGTTTGGGGGTCACAGTGATATAAGAAACTGAAAAGAACTGACTGGCACTTCAGCTGAGGATACAATCTGAGCAATGCAAGTTGTCACAATTGCAAGTAGAGACAAAACGGAACCGAGGAAATTGAGCTGCAGATCAGTCACTGTTGCAATGCCAACCCCTAGGAGAAGAATACCAAGTGCAATCTGGATATTCCTACTGTAAATCATAAAAACTAGTTACTATATTGCAGAAAAGTAAAATTTCTTGGGTGCAAACTAAAGTGTGTGAGATGTTTAAAAAGCAAAGCAAAAGTCTAGAGATACATATTATTAGTACATGGACCACAAACATGAGACCAGAAGACATCCATAGGTCATTCCGATTGACCCCTGAAAGTTCAGGTAGACAGACTGACAGCTCGTGGTGCACCCTGATACTCAAATTGCGTGAAACCAACTTCTTTTGATTAGAGGGACCCATTAAAAAAGTACGTTGACCGGATTGCTGAACCAGTGCACCTGAATAAGATTTTAATAACTAGGCAATATAGATCAACCAAGAAAGTGTAGGAGTTCCGTTCACCTTGAAAAGTAAACTTTTGAACATTGCATAAAAAATAGGATACAAAAATTTGATATTGGTGAAATCACAGATTTAAAAAAATTAGCAGGCAATGTTCAGAACAGGCTGAATAAAGAAAAAGACAACTCTTTGCGGCGAAGTTTAACAAGCTTACTGCTCGTGATCACAGATTCACAAGTACATATGACATCGGCTTCTGCTCTCCCCTAACCCTTTAGCATGCGGGTGAACTAGCACTCAAGATCTTTGAATTGTGCTAAAGTCTTTTTCATAAGTGCTAAAATTACATTGACTAAGGTGATGTATCCAACATTTTTTTAACTGCGTGCATTCTGCTTTCATTCTGACTCCATTCAGGAAAATTGACTAAGATATCATTGTAATTGGCAAAAAAGCACACAAAAATAGCTGAGTGTTGTGTGTAATACGCCGTATATGAGTATTACCTATACACTGCCTGTTATTCTTGTTTTTGGGGACTAAAATTGAGGTAAATACCTCGTCCTTTGACATAGTTTAGAGACCTTTACCTTATGATTCTCATCTAGTGAAAATATAGGAAGACTTTATGAAGAAATGATTATATATTATGAATAGTACTTACAATGTTCAACTTAACATATGAGCACAAAATGTAGTGTTCATGTTTAACCTATTTAAATATCCAAAATAATTAGTTCTGGTTTAAACCAAACACAAGATTTGGTTCAGAGCTTAGTGTTGAAATGGTCAAAACTTAAGGAAAAAGAACACCTTCTATTCCCATACCTATATATATAAGGAAAATGCTCCAAAGTAAACAAGAACAGCGGTGATCCTGCACTTATAAACAAAATTTCCCAAGTCTACTTTGGAACTTCACCTGAACTTCCTCCTGAAGAAAAGAGTCTCCAAAAGAACTGTACAGGGGATGATTGCCAATTTTGTCATCTACAATGCAAAAGCATGAAAGAGAAAAATCAGAAAAGAAAAGGGAACAGCTTTTAAGTTTCTAAAGTAACCAATGCTAAGACGACAGCTTTGTACAATGACATAGAATAAAGCTCTAGAGAATGTTTTAATAGCAACAAGATACAAGAGGAGCTTATCACATCAATTATAGTATTTGCAATCACAAAACTAGGGGAAACGGTTTTCTTTCTGTGTCTTTCTAAAGAACAAAAACAGAAATGGACCCTAGAATTAAGCTAGATAATTATTATTTTTATAATTACTACCTACTGCGTCGTGACAAGAACAGTTTAAGGTCAGAGGGACGCAAGTTGCAACTTCAAGCAGCAGAGACCTGCACTACAACCTCATTGATCTTATAAAAAAACTTGAGTAGTCTCAATTGCAAATTATCAACGGGAAACAGTGATATAGCAAAAGCTACGCAATGAAGTACATTGCTGGATACACAGGTACGGACACCAAAAGAGGGAAAGGAATGAGAAAAGGAGAAAAAGATACCGGTCACTCTTTGTCATAGTCATTGAGGGAGTTTTTTTCCACAACACTAGGTCAAGAGTTCAAGGCTGGTAAGTTGCAAACCAAAAAAAGGAGAAAAAGATAAAGAGAAAAGGAAATGAAGGCAAAGAATGAAACAACTTAAACATTAGTTGATTTCTTCCCATTGTCCAAGCCTTGATGGACAGAGTTGCCCCGTACCTGTGCTGGTGGGAGGTAGCAGGTAACCCGTGGAATTAGTCGAGGTGCATGCTAGCTGACCCGAACACCACGGTTATTAAAAAAAAAAAGAATGGAACAACTTAACCTGATAGTTAATATCAAAAAAGGAAAGTGAAAAGAAATTAACCAAATAATTACTAATGGCAGAAGGGAAAAGATATCAACCTGATAAAAACCAACAGAGTTGAAACCCAGACTTAGATTAAGAAGTCCAATGGAAGACCCATTCAGAATTCCAAAGCCCATAACAGCTCTCGGATCAAAAGGTTTGTGCTCGAATAGTTTCATCCATATTGCCACATGGAGAGAACAAAATGTAACTAGAAGATGCCAGCTTGTCAAAGTTGTAGCTGAGAGAGTAATATCAGATGTTAGAAGTGAAATCCGAATGACATGAAAAGATTAAAGTTGCATCTATTACAACCTAAGATATACAACTAAACCACAAATTTGAGCTTGCTCTCTCCTTACTAATTACGATATTTTTATAGCAGAAATTTTTTGAGGCAAATTGTCAGTGAATCTAACTACAGCATATGTAACTAATTTCATTTACATAATTCAGTATTCTGAAATGTTGATAAAACTGACCAAACGTAAAGCCAAGAGTGGTAATAAGGGCCTTGTTGCATATGACAATGGAGACAGAGGACACCACCGACAGAGACAGTGCTCCTATTGTCCCCAGCTGATACCGTTGCATCTTCTTTACTCCCTTTTCCCAACCTCAGCAATATCTGCAATCATTACAGCAAAATATAATCATTTTCGAACATTCTCACCTCATTGCGGTCCTGTATTTGAAGATTACCAGTTTCAGCTGCATCACAAACAAATGTTTAATTCAGAGAAAACAATATTAAGAAAATGTAGCATCAAATTCATGAATCCCTAGATCTGCTACTCTTGATAAAAAAAACTGGAGATTACGAATGCAGAGAAATGTGGGAAGAGAGAATGAACCTCTGAGACATTGGATCACGGAAATAGATGAATTAAACGTATGTAGAATAGTGGAAAATATTTATACTTTTTTCAGAAATGGAAATACATGTGCAGAGACAAATGTGAGAATATTTGAGTTCAGAATATAAAAAGTAGTAGCAGTAGTATTAACAACAACAACAACAACAACCCAGTATAATCCCACTAGTAGGGTCTGGGGAGGTTAGTGTGTACGCAGACCTTACCCCTACTCTGCGTTAGAGAGGCTGTTTCCAAATGACCCTCGACATCCTTCCCTCCAAGAACTCCCCACCTTGCTCTTGGGTGACTCGAACTCACAACCTCTTGATTGGAAGTGGAGGGTGCTTACCATTAGAGCAGCCCACTTTTATTAGTGATAAAAAAATAAACTGAGGCTCCGGCTAGCTTTTCGCCGGCGGAACCATGTGACAGTCTATTTATGAAATATATCTATATCTATAAAATAAAATAAAAAACAAATGGAGGGGCCCTGCGGCTTTTTGCTTTTCTTTTTCATTTAATCTTTCTTTATTTAATCCACACCCATAGCTTTTGGGGGCTGGACTAATGCAGATTGCACCCAAAAAAACTTATTTTGGGATAAAAACACTTCGTACCAAGGATGTTTTTTATTTAATTATATTTGGTCTGATATTTGAAACTATTCTTTAATTTCTGTATTTTTAACCTCTGTGGCTCTGTCTAAGAATGTAGGGACCTCAATTTTGTAGTTTGGTTTGCAAGTTCCTTATCGGTTGTTGCAAAATCACCATAATAACGTAGCATAGCACTTAAGTTGGTTATCTACCAAATTATTTTTTTAAATGAAGTAAACAGCTACTACTATTAACGTACTTGCTAATCATAAATGCTGAAGCTTGTCCCATTTGCTTTGATTAATGGCTATAAGAAGTAAAAAATTTATAAGTGTCATTGAAATTCTTCTGTATATTTTGACTTCAAATAACCTATTTGGTTAAAGGACGAGATACTGAATTTTTTCCTCTATTTTTGTTAGGAAAAGCTCCAATATCTTGATATTTGTTATTTTCATTTTATTACTTCTTATTTGGGCAATATTGATTGTTACTTACCAAATAATGTCAATAACATAGATGGATTTTGTTCTGTTCTTTTTACTAGTACAAAAATATAACTCGAGAGAATGAAAGAATAATTAATCTTTTCTATTTATGCATCTGAGTGAAGTTCTGATAGGTAAGAGATTGTAGCAAGTAGGGAATTAAGAAGTTAAAATAATTCCAAAAAAAAAAAAGGAAAAATCTTTTTGACCACCGAAAACTAACTAATATTCGTTAATGAAAAGGTTAGAACTTGATAGGAGCTTATCTTAAAGCGAAACAACAACTTGAGGGGCATAAATTAGCTAGGCTCAAAATAGTCAACAAAATATTTTGGAGAACTTGTGGCGACTCTTTCCATTTCTTTTATCTCGTACATTTTAGAAGAATTTTTTCTAAAAAGAAATAATAAATGATGTATTGTAGTAATAAAACCTTAACTATTATATATATATATATATATATATATATATTATAAAAGCATGAATACAATATCGATTTACAAAAATAACCTTATAATATTAAGTATAATAACTCATAATAAAAGACATAACCAGAATTTTAGATATTAGCCTTATAATTATATTAGTTTTAGGATATAATACTACACATTAGGAATCCTATTAGTATAATTATTCTCGGGCTGTCTAATTCATATAAAATTGAACAAATAAATATCTTTTTTCATGTAATCCTATTACTTTTAGGATATACTTCTTAAAAATTCCTATTACTAATTTAATTGGAAAACGTATTATAATGTCCTATTACTAATTTAATTTGAGAATGTATTATATTGTCCAAATCCATTTAAAAAAAATGAGAGCCTACATTATTATAAAATTATAAATACAATACTAATATATCAAAATAGCCCTAAAATATTAAACGGAAGAACTCATAGGGAAAGGACATAACTGCAATAACCTATATTTTGGACTATAATACCTTCTATGCTAATTTTTAATATTTAAGATTTTAAATTAATAAAATTTTATCTATTAAATTCTCATTAAAAATATGTAGGAAGGTTTAATAAAATTTATTTCATAAGAATCCTTCATATTGGCAATACATTACCACTACATAATGTCCAATATAAAGAAAAAATAAAAGTAATATTAAATAGACTGCATAAAGAGTTGAAATTGAGAAAACAATACCCCCAAGATAATATATTTTATTTTATATTTGAACTATTTTTCTACTCAAATAATATTTTTTAATTAATTTTTCGTGTAGTATTAAAAAATACCCAAGTATTAAAACATAAATAAGAAAATATTTAAGAATATAAATGTATGAGAAAGAGAAAAAAAGGGTCGGTAAGAGTCAATACCACTAATGATTATACAAATATAAAGATCTAAAAGTGAAATGTCATGTCAATCTTTTATTCTTTAAAAATAAAATTTATGGTGGATAAAATTATAATTAAGATTAAATATTCAAAATAAGAGATGAGCTAATATTAAGATCTGAATCAATATATAATAAATTACTTTTTATGTTAAAACCAAATAATTAAATCTTTTAATTAATTATTTAGCAAAAGAATCCAATTCAATTATTTCTTAAATTCATCGTATGAGTAAAATTCTTATTCAAGTTAAAAAACATCTTAGGGTATATAAATTTATTCCATAAAAAGAGTGTTAAAACACAAAGTAAAAAGGTTAGTATATTATTAAGAATTAAAAATGCAATACAAGTGTTTGAGGAAGCACAATCAAAGCTAAATCCTAAACAAGAACAAGCTTTCAAAACTATATTATAAAGAGTTGACTCTGGTATAACAAGATTATTCTTTCTAGATGCCTCCGGCGGAATCGAAATAATATTTCAATGTCATAAATTATTTGCAAATATCATATCAAGAGGCATAACACTGTTAGCAATAATGACAAGTGGTGTACCAACAACGATTTTATTGTGAGGTCACCCACTTTAGATTTGATATACCTCTTCAAACAACTTAAATAATCATCACAAATATATCAAAGCAAAGCAATTGTGCTAAATTTATAAAGAAAGCAAAATCGATAATATGGGATGAAGCACTTATGGCTAAGTGTCAAACGATCGAAATAATTGCCCGGAGGTCTAGAGATATATTGAATATTAATGAACCGTTTGGTGAAAAATTAATGGTTTGGGAGGTGATTTCTGTCAAGTAGTACCAGTAGTTCCAAAATCGACAAAAGCCGAGACTTTAAAAGTTAGCTTGTCAAAGTTATACTTCTGGCCTCAAACGAAAAAGATTTAACTGACAAAAAATATAAAGTAAGAAGAGATCCAGTATTCAGTATCTTCTTGCTTCATGTCGGAAACGAAAAAGAGCATCCAATAAAATATGGTTTGGTTCTTCCTAAACACTTGGTTATCAATCACAATGGTAGTAATAGTGCATTTAATAAGAGAAATATCTCTATCATTAGATTTTGTACAAATCGCATGATAGAGTTAAAAAAGATATCTTAGCTAGCAGAAATGAATATGTTGATCAACTAAATAAAAGGTTGATTGTAAAATTTTATTGTAAAAATAAAATATTTTTCAGTTTTTGATTCAGCAGGAAATTATACCAATAATTACTACAAAGAAGAATACTTAAATACTTTAATACCAAATGGTCTTCTACCATACATGTTTGTTGTCAAGTTTCTTATTTCTTACGTATGCTATTGTCGTTGTATATATAATAGACTAAGTTAAAATTGATCCTCCATTGTATATAGGTTAATCTTGAAGAAAAAATTATGATCGTCATGCTACTAAAAAACTTAGATACATTGAAAGCTTATGTAATATCACACACATAGTATATAGAAGTTTTGACAATAATATCATAATGCAAAAATTATGATACTGGTTAATATGCTTCTAAGCATATTCTTATCCCAAAATTCAACTTTCGTCTTCCGAAACTAAGGAATATCCTTTTAAATTTGTGTGAAAATAATTTTTAGTATGTTTATGTTTTGCACTAATAAATAAAGAATAAGGACAAACATCCTAAATATTGGACTATATTTACCGCAATATATTTTCTTGCACGAATAACTGTATGTTGCACTTTCAAGAGGGATATCAAGATAGACAACAAGAATTCTGGTTAAGGCAGAGCAACCAACACATTTGGAAGAAACATATACAAAATATTATTGTCCACAAAGAAGTATTCGTTAAGATACCATCATATTAAATACTTTTAAACTATAATATATAATTATCTAACTAACTTGACAAAATTGATCGTTTGTGTAAGTTTTGATTATGTCCTTTTATTTTAAATTTATGTATTATGCTAATGTAATAATATTTTCGGCATTTAGATTATTGTTGTTTTATTATACATAAAATTTCTCTCATTAATTAAATTTTATTGTTCCTTCATATAAATAAATATTTAAAGCATCACGTGTCATTATTAACGTGCAACGCACGTTCATAGATACTAGTGTGTGTGTGTGTGTGTGTGTGTGTATATATATATATATGTATATATATATATATAGACAATAAATTGCGTCGAGAAAATAAAATCGAGATCGAAAAATGTTGTAACAATCGTAGTATTTGATTTTAAATAATATGAGTGTTACAATCTCTATGGTTTCTCTGATTCTTCTTTCTAATAGTAAATAAATTCAAGGGCCTTCGAGCTTGATCTTGAACCTATATTTGTTTTCACGAACGATGATCCTGAATTCAACTAGCATGAACTTTGATTTGAACTCGTACTCCTTGAATCTTGATTTGTTCTTCGTTCTTGAGCTTGAACTTAATTTGTTCTTCCTTCTTGAACTTGAACTTGATTTGTTCTTCGTTCTTGAGCTTGAACTTGATTTGTTGAACTTGAACTTGATTGCTTGAAGCTTGAAACTTGTGGAAGACGTTTGATCCACGAGCTCTTTCTTGCTTTTTGTTATAATTTCTGGTGTCTTTTCTGGGTTATGAAGACCCCTATTTATAGTTGTGGAATGGAAGAGTTATGATAAGAACAAACTCTTTTCGACCAATCAAATTGAAGTGTGACAAGGCCGTGTTTGATTGGCCAGAACATGTCACTTGCACACGTGGCGCGATTTCATTGGCATTCTAATGTGACTTGGCATGCCTTGTAATTTTGACACGTGACATGATCCCATTGGCTCTTCCGTTTGACTTGGGTAACAAGCCGGGCCTCTAGGAAGATGATATATTGGGCCTAATGAAGTGGGCTCATCACTTTAGCCCAATTAAATGGGCTAGCCCAATGGATTCAGACTTATTTATTTAATCCATATATATTGGACTTATACAATTAATTCAATTATATTAGCCCATAATATTTATTTGGATTAATATATCTAGAATTTAAAATATAGTCCAAATTATTTTATCGATTTAAATTCGCTAAAATTTAAATGCTTACAAATGCCTCTACTTCAAGACTAGTTAAAATATCAACTTATCAAAGACGAGGCTTGAAGTACACTATTTAATTGATTGAGCAACTCGCATGTCGCTTGTCATAGAGATGAAAAGCTATAAATTTTCAAGCTTTTCAAATTAAACCCTTTTTTTCGGTGTATTGCCAAGAACTTAATTTAAATCAACTAATTCATGTGAGCAAATGGCAAAATCAGAGATAAGCTCATATAAGACAAAATAATTCATGAAAACTTTAAGTCAAATGTTCCACGTAATTAAGGTCAAGTGACCAAAGACCAAAAAGTGTATTATTTTAATATACACCTGGTCTCTATATAGGCTTTCATTTGCAAAGAACTGAGCAACTCAATATGAAAAGATTTGTGAGTAGTTTCCACATTAATGTTGGACGCGTCGACGATTGCTTTTTCCCCAGCCTTTACGTGGTTTAAACAAGTAAGCTATTTGATTCCTTGTTGAAGTCAGCCACTCACACCTAATCCATGTTGGAGATAAACTGTAGTTGCCGCCTTAGCACCGATCCCATATCGACAAAAGGATCTTCAACGTAACCTTGTATAAAGTCGTTTGCTCATGTTTATTGAGCATAAACCCGCAGCATTCTCAAAGTCGATCTTACTTCGACTTCTAACGTTTAGGAAGCCTGCGTAAAGGTAATTTTTTTTTCCCTTTAATTCTTCTGCGTTTTCTATCTTTTTTTTGTAGGTCGAACGAGAAGGATTTGTTCTTGTTTAACAAGATGGTCCATGCATGAAGACGACAGTCTTAGGATGTGAGGGTATTCGAATATCGGAGAGATTACTTACAAGGTGGTCCGACTATCGGAGAGATTACTCTTAATGTGGCTCGACTATCAGAGAGATTACTCTCAAAATGACCCGACTATTGGAGAGATTACTCTCAAAATGACCCGACTATTGGAGAGATTACTCTCAATGTGGCCCGACTATCGGAGAGATTACTCTCAAAATGAACCAACTATCGGCGAGATTACTCTCAATGTGGCCCGACTATTAGAGAGATTGCTCTCAAAACGACCCGACTATCGGAGAGATTACTCTCAATGTGGCCCGACTAACAAAGAGATTACTCTCAAGATGACCCGACTATCGGAGAGATTACTCTCAAGGTGGCCCGACTATCGGAGAGATTACTCTCAAGGTGGCCCGACTATCGGAGAGATTACTCTCAAGGTGACCCAGATATCAGAGAGACTTACATTTCCACCTTATGATTGGAAAGTATAGTTCATTTTAAGGACAAACTCATGAAGAGGCCAACTTAAGGTGCAAAGGGAATTAAATGTCCACCTTAAGATTGGAAAATTATAGTTCCTTTTAAGGACAAACCCACGAAGAGGCCAACTTAAGGTGCAAAGGGACTTAAATGTCCACCTTAAGATTGGAAAATTAGAAAGCTGACGACATTGCCTTGAACATTTGGAAACTTTGAAGATTTGACGGACTTTGCATACTTCAACTTGAAGAGTGGTGGACTTTAAAAATTCAACTTGAAAAAGTAGCAGACTTGAACACTTCAACTTGAAGATTTGGAGAGCTTAAACAATTCAACCTTTAGACCGGCGAATTTGAAGACCTCAACTTGAAGACCGAAAGACTTGAAGACTTCAACTTGGAGAATTGGAGGGCTTAAATATTTCAACTTGAAGAGTGGCGAACGTGAAGACTTCAACTTGAAGACCGACGGACTTGAAAATTTCAACTTAAAGACCGACGGACTTGAAGAATTCAACTTGGAGAGTGGTGGACTTTAAAAATTCAACTTGAAATATTAGTAGACTTGAAGACTTCAACTTGAAGATTTGGAGGGCTTAAACATTTCAACTTGAAGAGCAGCTAACTTGAAAACCGGAGGACTTAAAGATTTGGTGAACATGAAGACATAGTGAATCCCTGAACTTTAGTGCAAATACTTAATAGCCTCCTAAAAGACTATAAAAAGACATTGGTTTATCATGAAGACTTGCCTCCTCTAAGTCATATGAGATCCAAAGTTCAAAAGAAGAATAAAATTTCAGCCTGATTTTCAAGTGTTGTTTAAATGAATTACTTCCATCATACTTCATTTGGAGAACGACTAGGGCAATATGTATCTTTTGAACTTATGCGACTGAACTCAGAATAAAACTCTAAGCTGCCTACGTACCACGGTGAAAAGGATTAAGTCATACCGTAGTTTAGAATGGGTAATTTTGTTTTTCTATGTCCTAACTTTTGCCTAGGTCACCTCTTTCGAGGTTTTCAACCTAGCAGACCCTTTTGTTTTGGTGGTGGGTCGTACACAGTTTAGACTCATACGGGCAAGGAGTGTAGGAACGTGCAGTTTAGGCTCATGCGTCAAAGAGCGTTGCAACTTCAAGGATAATACATCTTCAAAAACTTGCCATTGATAGGGCCGATTCTCATGTCATCTGCATCAACCAGCTTGTAAGCCACACTTGAGTAAGATTCTTGTATGACATATGGCCCATATCATTTTGAAGTGAACTTACCTACAGATTTATGGGATGTAATAATGGGTTTTTGTATTACAAGGACTTGATCTCCTACTTGAAAGGATCTCGGGCAAACTCTTTTATTGAAGGTGCGAGACAATCGAGCTTGATAACATTCAAGACTCTGTTGAGCTTCCAACCTCTTCTCATCAAGAGCCTCCAACTATGCTAATCGAAGTCGAGCATTTTCTTCATCAGTGATGCCTTCTTGAATAGCCAGTCGTAATGAAGGTATTTGACGCTAGAGTGGCAAGACAGCTTTGACTCCAAAAACAAGTGAATAAGGAGTCGATTGTGTTGGCGTGCAGTGAGTCATCCTATATGCCCATAGAGCTTCTTCTGTATGGTCATTCCAATCTCGTTTGGATTTGGAGACGACTTTCTTTAACAAGTTGCATAGAGTTTTGTTGAATGCCTCAGCTAGACCATTGGCGGCAACATTGTACATCAAAGAGTTATGTTGCTTGAATCTAAAGAGATCACAAATCTTGTTCATCAACCTATTATCGAATGGCTTTCCATTATCCGTTATTATGTAACGAGGAATGCCAAAGCGATTTACTAGGATGAAACTTGCAACATTTTCCTTCTTTACCTCCTTAAGAGAAACACCTTCAGCCCATTATGAGAAGTAGTCAGTTGCAGCCAAGATGTATAGGTGCCCACCAGAGGACTTTGGCAGTGCTCCAACAACATCCAATCCCCAAGCATCAAACGGCCAGGATGTTACAGTCGGGTGCAACACTTCAGGAGGTTGATGAATAAAATTTGCATGGAATTGACAAGCCTTGCATCTTCGAGCGTAGTCCAAGTAATCTTTTACCATCGTTGGCCAATAATATCCCATCCTTTTTATTTGAAAGTGGAGATTTGGTCCAGACTGATGTGACCCACATACCCCAAAATGTGCCTCTTGCAAACCTTGGAGTGCTTCCTCTTCCCCTAAGCATTGCAAGAGTACTCCCTCGAATGACCTTCTGTATAGAGTATCTTTGTAGTAAAGGAAGCGAGGTGCACGATGACGGATTTCAGTTCTTCTCTTCATATTTTCTGGAAGTATCCCATAGCTTAAGTAGTCGTTAATGGGTTGTCGCCATTCTTCTTTCTCAGCTTCAGAAATAGCGACAAGATGCTTGAGTTCATTTCCTTCACCTTAAACCTCATTTGGTGGCGGTACTACCCATTTTTGGCCGACAGTAACTTGCGCTTGATCAGGCAGGATTAACGATGAAGCTAGGGCAGCTAAAGCATCGGCCTTCTTATTTTCTTTCCTTGGCACATGTTGAATAGTCACGTTACCAACCCATCCCATTAATTTTTTAGCATAATCATGATATGGGTGTAGTTCATGTTTCTTGACCTCGTAACTACCTAAAAGCTGGTTGATCACCAACTGAGAGTCACCAAAGACTTGTAATTGCAACCACTTCATTTTGACAGCCATTTCAAGCCCAAGTATTAGTGCTTGATACTCAGCAGCGTTGTTAGAGCAGAGTTATGTCAATGTAAAAGAGTAGGGTAGAATTTCACCTTGAGAAGTGACAAATACTATACCAACACCAGCTTCTCTGTGATGTGCAGCACCATCAAAGTATAGCTTCCATAGAGGTTGAACTTCAATGACCATTGCGTTCTCATCAGGTAGTTCGTCAGTTAGCTCCCAACAATCAGGTATAGGGTGATCTGCCAAGAAGTCCGCTAATACTTGTCCTTTTATAGCCTTTTAAGGGATGTACACAATTTCAAATTGTTGAAACTGGAGATAGCATCACTAAGGACAGGTTTTGACATTACAAACTTGATGGTATTTGCCCTAGAAACAAGGAGAACGACATGAGCTTGAAAGTAGTGCTTCAACTTTTGAATTGAGAAGACTAGGGCCAAACATAACTTTTCGATTGGCGAATAATTCATCTCATTTGGTGTTATCATCCTGCTCAGGTAGTAAATGGAGTTTTCTTTTCCCTCACTATTTTCTTGGGCCAACAGTTCTCCAACAGACCTTTTTTGTGCCGAAATGTATAGCATTAATGACTTTCCAGGAATAGGGGCTGCCAAAACTGAAGGCTTCATCCAGTAAGTTTTAATACTTTCAAAGGCATTGCTACAAGCTTGGTCCCACTTGAAAGGAACCCTTTTATTCATGAGGTGACTGAATGGTTGGCACCTCCAAGCTAGGTTTGAGATGAATCTTCTAAGGTATGCTAGCATTCCTTGCAGACTTTTCAATTCTTGAATATCCCGAGGCTCAGGCATTTTCAAAATGGCATCCACTTTAGCTTGATCAATTTTGATCCCTCGATGTCGGACAATGAAACTAAGGAACTTTCCAGAAGTAAAGCCAAAGGCACATTTCAATGGATTCATCCTAAGTTGGTACCTCCGGAGCAACTCAAACAACATTCTCAAGTCTTTCAAGTAGTCGCTCTTCTCTCGTGATCTTACTACCAAGTCGTCAACATAGCATTCGACATTCTTGTGGAGAAGATCATCAAAAATATTCTGCATAGACCTTTGGTAAGTAGCACCAGCATTCTTCAAGCCAAAAGGCATTACCTTGTAGCAATAAATACCCTTGGGGGTACGAAATGCAGTAAGCTCTTCATCTTTTGGCGTCATACGAATTTGGTTATAGCCCGATGAACCCTCCATAAATGACATTGCCTCGTACCCAATAGTAGCATCGATCATCAGCTCTGGAATAGGAAGCAAGAGTTCATCATTCGGACACGCATTGTTGAGATCCCTGAAGTCAACGCACACTTGAATCTGGCCATTTGTCTTCCTTACATGGACGATGCTTGAAACCCATGTTGGATATTTAACTTCACGAATAAAGCCAGCTTAAATGAGTTTGTTAACTTCAATTTCAATCAAGGGAACCAAGTTCGGCCTAAAGAGCCTTTGAGCTTGTTTAACAGGGCGAGCACCATTCTTGACTGCAAGGTAATGGACTGCTACTTTCGGGTCCAAGCCAGGAATCTCTTTGTAACTCCAAGCAAAGACATCCCTGAACTCCTTGAGTAACTCAATATAAGTGTTTTCTTCATCAACTTCCAGTAAAGCACTTAGGTAGGTGAGTCTTGGTTCTTCATCAGTGCCAAGATTAACTTCTTTTAAGGCATCAACTATCGTCTTCACCCCTTCTTGAAGTTCAGGTAGAGCATCTTTCGCATCTTCATCTTCTTGAGGGTCCCAATCGTTGAAGTATATGTGATAATACGGTGAAACATCCTCCAATTTCTCGTCATCCTCCGTTAGAGATAAAACACCATGCTCGCCTTGTGTAGTAACATGATACGAAGAACCCACACTTTCTTCATCTTCATCACATTATTTAGTGTAGACCACAGTGTATGGCTTCACCTTTAGTACCTCATCACACAAAACCATGACTTTTGTTTGTCGTCTCATTCTAGAAGGAACCAGACTTTGGAAATCCTTAGAGACCTTCTGAATTTTGGGCGAAGCGGGTGTTCTTGTATTTCGATTAATTCTCTGGAACTTATTCCCCTTATTTAATGGACCCAATCTCTCAAACACGGAAGTCCTCACAGTTGATTTTCCAAGTCGATCAAAGACAGAAGGCTTGCTAGAAGCGGCAGATTCATCTTCTACAGTGATATAATTGATGCTCGCCCTTCATATGGAGATGCGCACTAGTGATAGTTGCTTGTATCCCAAAATTTCACGTGGTTGCCTCGTCACAGCTTCTGATGAGAGCTTCCCTAACTTTGGCGGCTCATTGGGATTATATCCATCTTTTTCAAATAGCCTGTAAGCATTAGGATCAAAACCTTCATCCGTTCGCTTTGTAGGGGAGTGCCACATTCTGCAAACGATTTTGGGCTACAAACCCTGCAAGTGGCTTTGAGGATAACTTTACTGCCTCAATTCATTTTACCAGAAGAGTTAACTTATTTAGCATGTTAGTTTGGAGATTAGATGATTCACCTTCATCTTTCTTCCTTTTAGGGAAATATTGGAGCGCATGACTTACTTTATTGCCATAAGACACAATATCCCCTCTATGAGATTTATTCGCATTGGGTTGTACCTCCTCAGTAACAGCTTTGGCGCTACCAGCAATCACCTCAGCTATTTTAGTTGTGGGCTCGTCATTCTTGTTTTTCACGCTATCATCAGCTTTAAGCTTCTTCACAATGCGGTTCTTCGAGTAAAACTTTGCATCAACGAAGTGTGACTCAGCCTCGGTGAATGGCTCATCATCAGTAATTATCTTCTTCTCGACTTCACCTTCGTAGTATTTCAAACATTGATGGTAGGTAGATGGAACCACTTTATTCTCATGTATCTAAGGCCTTCCAAGCAAGATGTTGTATGAAGTCTTTGCATCGATCACATGCAGCCATGCACTTGATTGCATATCTTCAATGGTGATTCCCAACCTAATCGCACCTATGGCTCTTTGCCCCCCTTGGTTGAATCCTTGGATCATCACACGACTTTTTGAGAGTTCGTTCATGGGAATACTAAGTTCTTTCACAGTGCGAATTGGCAAGATGTTCACTGAGGATCCTCCATCAACCAAAATTTGATTTACCTTTTCATCACGCATATAGCCAACCAGGTACAACGGGCGATTATGAAGAGTGTCACCTAGCAGAAGATCGTCATTTGTGAACGTGACTTTTTCCTTGCACGTGTTAACTTCTTGAGGAATAGACTCGATGAGATTTTCTGAAGATGGTGCCAATAGTAGGTCATCACTCTTTTCTTCCCCTTTATCAGCGTTGCAACAAGAGGCCTCAATACCATCACGGAAAATTTTCATACGGAACCAACATGGCAAGAAATCCTCCAAGGTCACTGGATGTCGTGGCTTTTGAGGGTGGTGCACCTCCACTTTTGCTTTCTTCAAACGCCTAACTGGATTCCATTTCCTTGGTCCTTTTACCATCATTTTCCTTGTTGGTTGTTCTATTGATTATTTTCGTGGGCTCCTTTTGTGGCGCCTACGACGAGTCACCAACGTCCAACCTTCATCATCATCAGGTTGATCGACTTCAACTTTGTTGTTCTCCAGTAATTCTTCATATTTACTTTCTTAAAACCACATAATTCATCCGGACTGAATGAGCCAAAGGTGATAGAGACTTGGTTCGCGCTTGCTTTCTCATCTTCAAGCACGATCTTCTTTTCACGAGCCAAGTCCATAACTTTGTCCTTGAAGACAAAGCACTTCTCTAGAGGGTGGCTCACAAGTCGATGGTATTTGCAGTAATTTGGGTCATTCATTTTACCAGCTGCATTTGGCCGCTTCATCTTCGGAAGCTCAATGAGATTTAACTCGAGGAGTTCTTCAAAAATTGCTAGCACATCAGAATCCAGAAATGGGTACTCCTTCTCTTGTATTTCTTTTAGAGTCAACTTCCCACTCGGTTTCTCTTAAAAAGAAGTAGATTTCGTACTCTGCTTCTTGCTCACCTTCGTTGTGAACTTCACAGGTAATGTGTTGACATTCATAAATTCTTTGTTTTCAGACCTGGGTACAAACTTGCTCTGTTTCCTGACTTCTTGTGTTACGCCCCGCAGTATTACGTCGATATTATGCCCTAAAGTATTACATTACGATGATGTTATGCTCCGTAGTATTATATTACGACGATGTTACATCTTGTAGTACTATATGTGAAAATATCGTAAGATAATTGATCTCAGTTCAAGGACAAAATTATTTAGAGATTATAAGCATTATGCTATTTCAAACAAGTGATGAATAAATTCGTGAAGATGATAGGGGAAGCAAATCGAAGAAAATAAATTTTCGTAGAAGTTTGACATTTTGGGTTAAAATACGACACGAGCTAAAACACCCGATACTTATGGACTAGTACCATACAAGGTACCACATGACCATGATAGTAGAGTACATAAAGTGTGTCAAGTGAGTAGTATTTTAAGTAATTTGAGATAATTCTTAATTATGTGGATAATTGGTTAAATATTGGATTAGTGGGGAATTAATAAGTTGATTAAGGAGTTGGTGGATGGTTAATTAAGGTCTTTGGATAAAGACTAAGGAAAGCTAACGTGGCAGCAAAATCTTGTCCAAATTATGACTCTTATACTATGAGTGAAAAGGTGGCACATTTAAGTAGGATATGGCTTAGTCATACCATTTAAAGCCCAAAACTTATCTAATTCAAAAGAAAGGTCTTATATCAAATTGTTAGGCAATGGAGATTCACGCAAGAATTCAAGCAAAATAATTCCTTAAGCATCTTAGCAACGTGACTCTAAAGAAGCCCGGTATAATCTTTCTCAAGAATATCATACGGATTTTCCCTACTCCGATCTTGCCGTCATGAGTTTTGTCGCAATTGTCGTGTGTTAGAAGGATTGTCCAGAAAACCGGCTCAGGTATGTTAAGGCTAAGCCCTTTCTTCAATTTGGCATGATTGCGTAATTACATGTGTTTGACAATGAGGCATAAAGAGAAGTTCATACTCCCAAATTTATATACATTATCCTAGTCTCATAAGTTACAATATTCTCCTTTATCGGTACTTTATATACAATTGAGTATTATATTCTTCCAGTCAAGAGAGAAGAAAGTCTATATATACAATATTATATTATTTTCACTACCATCGAGCTATAATCGATGGGCAGGCCCCTATTAGGCAACCTCTGATCAGATAGTAAGTTATATACCGAGCCTACTGTGGCCGAATGCCTATGAGTGAGCCCAG
>AWOL01S0000807.1:47748-58286 GCA_000715115.1 Nicotiana otophora
GCGTAATTACATGTGTTTGACAATGAGGCATAAAGAGAAGTTCATACTCCCAAATTTATATACATTATCCTAGTCTCATAAGTTACAATATTCTCCTTTATCGGTACTTTATATACAATTGAGTATTATATTCTTCCAGTCAAGAGAGAAGAAAGTCTATATATACAATATTATATTATTTTCACTACCATCGAGCTATAATCGATGGGCAGGCCCCTATTAGGCAACCTCTGATCAGATAGTAAGTTATATACCGAGCCTACTGTGGCCGAGCGCCTATGAGCGAACCCAGTTGGCCTAGATACAGAGCCTAGTATGGCCGAGTGCCTCTGAGCAAGCCTACTACGGCACAACAATTATATATATACCGAGCCTTATAAGGCCGGACAACTATTTTACTTACTATATTGAGAGAGTTGAGTCAGTATCAATAGGTGAGCATATCTTCATATTATATTTGACTCCTAGTTACTTTTAATTATTATATTATCAGTTTAGTTTCAGCTTTTAGTATATTGCCTTACATACTAGGTAAATTATTTCGTACTGACGTCCCGTTTCTGGGGGCGCTGCATTTCATGCATGCAGGTTCAGAAAGATAGACGGGTAGACCTCCTCATTAGGTGTTGCCCGAGTTCAGCTTGATCGGTAAGCTCCATGCCCTTCGGAGTTGCCGGGTCTTGAGCTTTATGTACATCTTATGTATATGTTATGAGTAGGTCGGGCCCCTATTTCGATCACAGTATATCCATCAATAGAGACTTGTAGACATATCCTGTCAGTCAGTGCAGTATATTGGGTTCGCGGGCCTTGTATGTATATTTTGATTGGTTTGCCAGTTGTAGTAGCTATGACGGCCTTGTTGGCCCAGCTTTATATTGATGTTTAGCCAGCATTTGCAAATTGTGTTGAAATGTGGACCATTTCCAAAGTATGACATTATATGTTCAGAGTATCTTAGTCGTAAGTTGGTACGCAAGGATAGGTGAGGCACTGGGTGCCGGTCTCGCCCCCCAGGTTCGGGGCGTGATAGAAGTGGTATCAGAGCAGTTCTGTCCTAGGGAGTCTACAAGCCGTGTCTAGTATAGTCTTGTTTATGGATGTGTTGTGCACCACACTTATAATCAGGAGGCTACAGGGCATTTAGGACTGTTACTCTTTCTTCTTACTCTAGATCGTGTGGTAGAGCTCAGTTGTAAGAACTCATTTTCCTAAACTCTATCTTATTCATAATACAACGATGCCTACATCTAGAAAGACAGTTGGTAAGAGATTGCATGTGGCTATGGAAGAGTTGAATCAGAGGGACTAGATTTTTCATGATGTTTATGATGAGTAAATGTATGGTCTTCAGTAGATCATGTGTGTACTAAGACATGTAAGCCTCTTGATAAGGAGCCTTAAGGCAAAAATATCTATCCACCCCTATGGTGAAAGACAATGAGAGATTCAGAAGATAGATACAAGTTTCAACAAGTAAAAGAAGTAAGATGAAAAAGGGTACGAGGCGCCCAGTTAATGAAGATTATCAGTATTTACAAATTCAGGCAGAGGAATATAAGCCTTTTGAGTTACCTTCAACAATAATAGAGGCTTGTACAAATGGCCACACTCATCTCATTTATGTCCTATGGAAGTTAACAGAAGTAGTATAAGAGAAGGACGAGATATCAAGATCCGGCTGGGGTTAGAGTAACCCAAAATGATGAATGGATTGTTTGCGTTAGTTGACATTTCTGAAGGATAGTGCAAATATGATAATAGATCTCCTTGTGAGGCACTCAGATGGTGCACTCTAAAATAATACAGCTAGATATGAGTACTACAAAGATGGGCACTGGAAGCTGGAAGGGATAAATATTATCTTAGTGTGGTTCCCGTCCCTAGTTGAGAGAGAATGTTAGGCAACTCAAAGAGCCAATGGATGGAGCAAGGGAAGCTAAGAGCAAAAGAATATCTTGTTCGCGTTTTTAGAATAAAGTGATAGACATAAATGTTAGCGGGAAATAAGAAGAGAGTTAATGAAGCATTATGAGTAAGATGTGATACACGGATGACAACGGTGGAAACAAAATAATGAAATGACAGTATTACATAGTCTATAATCGAGGGAAGGAAAAGATAGAGGTTTCAGGCCTGGAGACAACAAAAGAGTATAGGCCATAAAGTTGTATCCTCATTTCCAGAAATAAGTTCGTGACTCCAACGCGACTGCCAGAAGGAAAAGTTAGACCCTAAAGTAATAGAAATCAGTATGGGCTGGTGAATAAGGTAAGCTAAACATGAATTAGGGACTGAGTAATTTGATAATGGTCGGCATCATGATAATTTCAGAGATTGCATTCTGATGACAATAGAATGGAAAACAGAAGAATAACCCTTAAAGGCCATTCAGGAGGATGCTTCCCTAAAGCAAGCAATAGGAGCAAAGTTAAGCTTAAGGGAATATATGTGCCAGTTACACTAGGTGTCACCCTCGTAAATAAGGAATTTCGTTATCCTTGCTACAGAAGGATTTCCGCAAGGCGAGTAAAGGTCATCGATGATGTGAAAAGAAGCCAAAGATAAAGAGGTAAAGCATCTATACATAGATCATCGTAGCACTAAATCTTAGCACCTTCCTAAAGGGGGAATATGGAGTGATGTGGTATTAAGCCAGAATTAAGTGGTTCTAGTAATTATGGAATGGTAAAGGAAGAATGCGACCAAAAAAAAAAGGAATGAGATTGCACTTATTCAAAGCCTACATATAGGCTACGATTCCAGAACATTATACAAACATGACATCAAGGAGAGGAAGTGAGGGTTCCTGCCCGATATGTTATTGATAAATAAGGAGCCAGTACGAGACGTAAGTTAAGACAAAGGAAATAACCCAAGAAAGATTACGCGGGATGTTGATATGAGAGTGGGCCAACGATTAGTTAGTAGTTGATTCAGGAAGAACCTAGTTATGGCTAGATAAGAGGATACAGACAAATCAATAGGTCGTGTAAGATAAACATAGTAAACCCCAACATGGGGAATTCAGTCTCGCAGATATGACATCATGATCCTTGAGAAATATTCAGATAGGAGTTGGGGGTAGTTAAAGGTACCATATGAGTGTTACTGAAATAAAAGAGAATGACATTAGGAAGACAGTCAAAATATTAGTTCAGAAGCAACCCTACAAGCAAAGGGCGTGAAGGTAAGTAACTAAGGATAATTATAGGTGAGTACGAACATCAAAAATTCTGTCGGGTAAACGATATAACCAGCATGTAACTTTATAAGAGCCAGAAGGTCTCCCTAAGTACTACAATGAAAAACTAGCTGAGGAAATAAGGAAGAAGGCTTCAACCTAAGCATAGTGACCTAAAGAGGAAATGGTCATGTAACAACAGTCTCACAACAACATTATATGCACTCCATAAGAAAATGGCACCGACCGTGGCTAATGAACGGGAAGTAAAAATCAGAAGTAATATTTAAGATCATATGAGTTGTATGAAATTCTAATATGCGTGTGCACTAAGATAAGCTAAGTATGCACGCAAAAAGGGGGCAGAAAGACCAGGAAAAGTAATTGCTTACGTTTGAAAAAAGCTGAGATGGAATGAAAAGAATTATTCGATTAGTGATCCAGAGTTAGTTACGTTATGAACACACCTAAGAGTTCAGAGTATTATCCACGCAGCATTTATGTTAACAATCATACAGCCGTAGAAGATTCTGGTATAAGTTAAAAGAAAAAATTGAGTCAGGGTCATAGACAAAGAATTGAATTGTTAGAAGACTGCATCCTGGATCTTCCATAGCATCCATGAAAGGGTAAAGTAATATCATGAGCCGCAGATCGGAAGATAGCTTAAGCCTACATAAAGGCTGATCAAAGGGAAGAGGAAACTAAAGAATTACATCAACTAAGTAAATCAAGAGTCTGATTATTGGACCCAGAATGTTATAGACATCATAATGGAGAACATTGCAGAATCACTCTTAATATCAGAGGTACAAGAGAGATGGTACAATAGCTATATTCTATAACGGCTCTACAATAAAGCCAGCTAGAAGAATACCAGCTTTATAAGACGCCAGTATGAAGCTCCCACCGGATTGTGTATGTGCCATAGGTGAAAGTATTATAATAGAGCTTCAAGTGATGGATGTGAATCATACCTCTGTGGAAGGGGGGAGGGGGGTATGAAAGAGATAGAAGATATGATGCGAGATATTAAGGCAAAAGTAAACAACGTACGAGATACTCAAATGCAGAAGGTTATGAATAGTCCATACTACGGATAGAAGGCTAGAAGCGCGGGTATTCAGTACCCAGAATGATAGCGTCGTCGTCAGTGGCATATCTTCTACCCTATGGTTTCTAGGTATCGAGAGGTCTAGTTAAGGGAGTAAAAGAAGAGTTAGAGACGATGTGATATCTCGCTTGATGTTCCAGAATAATACAAGGATATCTATGGTGCAAGTAAGGTTACGAGCAGTATAAATGGATATATGTAGGTCACAAGCTAAAGTATGATAGAGCGACAAGGTTTTAGGAAGACAAGAGTAAGGACAAGAAAGGGTGAGTGAGAAGGTAACGAGAAACGGATGAGTCCTCGGGAATGAGCCCATGAAAACAAGACAACTGATGGCTTCTCTAAGTTATAGAAAGCTCAGTATAGCCTGAATGAACTCAAAGGAATCTAAGACTAGTAGCATTTAGAAGAGATGGAATGCTGCCTTGGTAGTAGAATAAAGGTGTAATTGTAATAGATAAAGGATGACGTTTGAGCCTTCGATTAAGTAATGATTTGAAGAGGATTTCATGGATTGTACGAAATTAAAATACCCATGTAAGGTGAATCACATTGGGATGCTATAAAATATGATTATTGAAGTGAAATATCGCCCCTAAATGGATCAGGAAAATCACTTCAAATATTACTCAATGCAACATAAGCCCTAGTGGCAATGTATTACGTAAGAAGTTTCAAGTTATCAATGGAAGATTGTAGATCAACATTGAGGTGAATCAACAATAGAAGGGTAAAAGATACAAAGTACGAGATGAGATTAGGCCAGCAGTCTTAAGATGAACAGTAATGAAGAAGCGTTAAAAGACTTAACTTTATGCATATAGGATAAGCAACGAGAGTAACCTGGAGTTTGGTCGTAGACCTCAGTAACAATAAATCGAAGTAAGTGTTATGGTATAGTATGGCCTACTTAGATGTAGTAAATATAATGACGCCCAGAGGGACAACTTGACATAATTTTGTATATGTTCACAAAGTGATACCTAGAGATTGTCTAAGAGCTGGAGGAAAGAGGAGAGAAGCATCACATAGGCGCACATACAAAGTTAGAGTCGTATAGGCTGCATGATAGAAGATTGCAATAATTACGAGATTAGAAGGATTCCGACTACAAGTCATGGTGGGAGAAAGAGGCTTAAAGGGGGGAATGCCCTGGCCTTTGGATTTATTCAAAGAACAGTTGCCTAAATGGAAAAGAGAATATTAAAGTATTCGCAAGAGCTATGGGTTATGAGAATGATAAGTGCATCAGTCAATATTCGAGGACGAATATTCCAAAGGGGGGAATGATGTTACGCCCCGCTGTATTACGTCGATATTATGCCCTGCAGTAGTACATTACGATGATATTATGCTCCGCAGTATTATATTACGACGATGTTACACCCTGTAGTATTATATGTAAAAATGTCGTAAGATAATTGATCTCAGTTCAAGGACAAGATTATTTGGAGATTATAAGCATTATGCTATTTCAAACAAGTGATGAATAAATTCGTGAAGATGAGAGGGTATGCAAATCAAAGAAAATGAATTTTCGTCGAAGTTTAATATTTTGGGATAAAATACGGTCCGAGCTAAAATACCCGGTACTTATGGACTAGTACCATACAAGGTACCACATGACCATGATAATAAGGTACATAAAGTGTGTCAAGTGAGTAGTATTTTAATTAATTTGAGATAATTCTTAATTATGTGAGTAATTGGTTAAATATTAGATTAGTGTAGAATTAATAAGTTGATTAAGTAGTTGGTGGATGGTTAATTAAGGTCTTTGGATAACGACTAAGGAAAGCTAACGTGGCAGCAAAATCTTGTCCAAATTATGACTCTTATACTATGAGTGAAAAGGTGGCACATTTAAGTAGTATATGGCTTAGTCATACCATTTAAAGCCCAAAACTTATCTAATTCAAAAGAAAGGTCTTATATCAAATTGTTAGGCAATGGAGATTCACGCAAGAATTCAAGCAAAATAATTCCTTAAGCATCTTAGCAACGTGACTCTAAAGAAGCCCGGTATAATCTTTCTCAAGAATATCATACGGATTTTTCCCTACTCCGATCTTGCCGTCACGAGTTTTGTCGCAATTGTCGTGTGTTAGAAGGATTGTCCAGAAAACTGGATCGTGTATGTTAAGGCTAAGCCCTTCCTTCATTTTGGCATGATCTCGTAATTACATGTGTTTAATAACGAGGCATAAAGAGAAGTTCATACTCCCAAATTTATATATATTATCCTAGTCTCATAGGTTACAGTATTTTCCCTTATCGGTACTTTATATTCAATTGAGTATTGTCTTCTTCCAGTCAAGAGAGCGGAGAGTCTATATATACAACATTACATTATTTTCACTACCATCGAGCTATAATCGATGGACAGACCCCTATTGGGCAACCTCTGCTTAGATGGTAAGTTATATACCGAACCTACTGTGGCCGACCGCCTATGAGCGAGCCCAGTTGGCCTAGATACAGAGCCTAGTATGGTGGAGCGCCTATGAGAGAGCCTACTACGACAGAACAGTTATATATATATATATACCAAGCCTTATAAGTCCGGACAACTATTTTACTTACTATATTGAGAGAGTTGAGTCAGTATCAGCAGGTAAGCATATCTTCAAATTATCTTTGACTCCCAGTTACTTTCAGTTATTATATTATCAGTTTAGTTTCAGCTTTCAGTATATTGCCTTACATACTCGGTAAATTATTTCGTACTGACGTCCCTTTTCTTGGAGCGCTGCATTTCATGCATGCAGGTTCAGACAACACAGACAGGTAGACCTCCTCATTAGGTGTTGCCCGAGTTCAGCTTGATCGGTAAGCTCCATGCCCTTTGGAGTTGCCGATTCTAGAGCTTTATGTACATCTTGTGTATATATGTATATATGTTATGAGTAGGTCGGGGCCCTATTTCGATCACAGTATATCCATCAGTAGAGGCTTATAGACATATCCTGTCAGTTAGTGCAGTATGTTGGGATCGTAGGCCTTGTATGTATATTTTGATTGGTTTGCCAGTTGTAGTAGCTATAACGGCCTTGTCGGCCCAGTTTTATATTGATGTTTAGTCAGCATTTGCACATTGTCTTGCAATGTGGCCCATTTCCAAAGTATGACATTATATGTTCAGAGTCCCTTAGTCGCAAGTTGGTATGCAAGGATAAGTGAGGCACCGGGTGCCGGTCTTGCCCCCTAGGTTCGGGGCGTGACAACTTGCTTGTCGTTCCCTTTGTGAGGCTCATAGATAGGCAACCTTTTGTTTCCAGCGGAGGCCATGATTAACTCCATGTCATGGGCACGAGTCGCATGTTCTTCAAATGTGCTAGGCTTGATACCTTGCAGGATGTAGCGGGGTCCACAATGCATGACTTGGATGCACATATCAATACTAGAAGCTTCACTAAGCCTCTCTTTGCAGTTGGGGCTGGCATTTCTCCAACGATTGATAAAGTCGATAACTTGTTCGCCCTTTCGTTGACGAGTATTTGTAAGTTCTATCATACTCACAGTACGTTTTGTGCTATAAAAGCAATTGAGGAACTCTTGCTCTAGTTAATCCCAGCTATCAATAGATCCAGCCTCGAGGTCTGTGTACCAGTCAAAAGCATTTTCTTTTAGCGAGCGAACAAACTGCTTGACGAGGTAGTTTCCATAAGTCCCAGCATTGTTGCATGTCTCAACTAAGTGCACCGCATGTTGCTTTGGATTACCTTTACCATCAAACTGTTGAAACTTTGGAGGTTGATAAGCAGCAGGCATCTTCAACATATCGACCCTTGCAGTGTATGGCTTTGCATATGTAAGGGAGGACATAGCAGCAACTTCATACTTGTTCTTAATGGTTCCTTCAATGAACTCCTTCAGTTGATCGATTGGAATCATCCCTTCAGATGGGACACGGATAGCCTTAGCGGATGCTACTTGTCTTGGGGGAGAATCACTCTCTGGAACTTCTGGGAGCTTGCCAGGTGCGTGGGTGGATTCTTCTTCCATCAAGATTCCCACCCTATATGTTAGCTTGTCGATTCTAGGATCTTGATTTTGCATGCACTTGGTCAAGCCAGCGATTTCTTCCGTCAAGTTTGCCAACTGCTCCTCCACAAATGAAGTGTTTGTCACCATGGCTTGCATAATTGTCGTGGACGATAGAGAGTAGCATGGATTATCACACAGATTGATCCTCGATTGGCTCACGCTATGTGGTATATGTGGGGAGGATACATCACTTGAAGCATCATCATTTTCGCTCACAGCAGAGTGCTTGGATCTGGAGAGGTCAAGTAGAGCAAGAGTTTTCTTGATCTTTTCAGCAACATCACTTCCTCCTTCGGGTGCGTTTGTGGAAGATCTTGCTCCTTTTGAGGATGAAGATACGAAAACAGGGGTTGATACTGACGGCACACAGGGTACATGTTGTCCTAACGAGCTTGCTTTGCTCCTTGTAACTGGTCCAAAGCTTCCAAAAGTAACATCGAGGATGCTTTCCACATCAGCATAAAACCTGAAATTAGCAGCCTTGGTGGAAGTCGAGCTGGAGTTGATTTTCTTTGAAGCCATTTAAATGTTCTTGAACTTAGATGATTTGAAAAGTTGAGATGAGAGGTAGAGATTGTCCCACCGGGCGTGCCAGAATTTGTAGACAATAAATTTTATCGAGAAAATAAAATCAAGATCGGAAAATATTGCAACAATCGTAGTATTTGATTTTAAATAATATGAGTGTTATAATCTCTATGGTTCCTCTGATTCTTCTTTCCAATAGTAAATAAATTCAAGGGCCTTCGAGCTTGATCTTGAACCTATATTTGTTGTCACAAACGATGATCTTGAATTCAACTAGCATGAACATTGATTTGAACTCGTACTCCTTGAATCTTGATTTGTTCTTCGTTCTTGAGCTTGAACTTGATTTGTTGAACTTGAACTTGATTGCTTGAAGCTTGAAACTTGTGGAGGACGTTTGATCCACGAGCTCTTTCTTGCCTTTTGTTATAACTTCTGGTATCTTTGCTGGGTTATGAAGACCCCTATTTATAGTTGTGGAATGGAAGAGTTATGATAAGAACAAACTCTTTTCGACTAATCAAATTGAAGTGTGACAAGGCCGCGTTTGATTGGCCAGAACATGTCACTTGCACACGTGGCGCGATTTGATTGGCCTTTTAATGTGACTTGGCATGCCTTGTAATTTTGACACGTGGCATGATCCCATTGGCTCTTCCGTTTGATTTGGCGTTCCATGTCATTTGACACGTGGCAACAAACTGGGCATCTAGAAAGATGATATCTTGGGCTTAATGAAGTAGGCTCATCACTTTAGCCCAATTAAATGGGCTAGCCCAATGGATTCAGGCTTATTTATTTAATCCATATATATTGGACTTATACAATTAATTCAATTATATTAGCCCATAATATTTATTTGGACCAATATATCTAGAATTTAAAATATAGTCCAAATTATTTTATCGATTTAGGTTCGATAAAATTTAAATGCTTACAATATCTATACTATATTAAAAGCACGAAGGCACTTAGTTAAATGTTGTTCTCCTTTTTTACCCTTTAAACATAGAGTTTACATCGGATAAAATAGTCATTTAATAATTGTTTCCTAATATTTAGGAATAGTCATTTTTTTTAATATTTAGAAATAATTATTTAATTATTGTCCTAATATTTAGGACTTTAAATTTCAATTCTAGAATTCATACACTTTCAACTCCATTTAAATTTAGGAATATTAGATAAGCACGTTCAATTACAAACTAGGATAGTTTCGACAACTTTCGATTTAAGAGTATTTTTTCTTTCTTTTTCTTCTAACTTTTGTAGACCGCTTGCCTTTTATTTTATTAGAATAGTTTTGAGGTTAGTTCACAATCTTTTCAAATATACAATTTTAAGAGTACAAATTATCTCACTAAGTAATATTAAAGCTTTTACCATTCTCTACGTGAAAACAAAATAGTAAAAAAAAAATTGAGGTTACAATTCGCCGAAAACCATTTACATTTGTTTATGAAAGTAAAAAATAAATACAACAAAATAAGAAATCATAACAAATTAAAACATTAAAAAGCAAAAATATTTTTGTAGATTTTATCATAAAAATATTTTTAGAAAATATAAACAATTAAAATATTTTTTTAATGAAATTGGATGTACTTTTAAAAAGTCTTTATTTAAATGAGAACTGATTATAAGTACACAAAGAAAAACAAAACG
>AWOL01S0000809.1:9686-21051 GCA_000715115.1 Nicotiana otophora
CATAGAGTTGTACCATTCCTCATGCTAGCTGTAACTGACTTGTTCCTATCTATTTTGGGCTTCAATTGTTGAACTAGAAATCATGTCTAAATTATTGTAATATGAACGAGTTGACTATGTTAATTCCTTTGAATTATTTATTGTTATTGTCATTATCATACTAGTGTTGTCATTACATTAGAAGCTGACTGTCTTATTCTGAGCTCGTGGCTGCTTTCAGCCCAAGGTTAGTTTTGTTACTTATTGAGTACATGGGGTCGATTGTACTCATACTACACTCTGCACGTCGTGTGTAGATCCAGGTGCATCAGCACATGGTGATCGCTAGATCTGCGCTAGTACCTGTTTGGAGACTTAAAGGGTGTTATGACATCATCATGCCTTGACTCTATTTTCCTTTATTTTCTTCAGTACTATTCTATTACTAAGACAGTTCTACTAGGGATTTGTTTATGTTTGATACTCAGTAGTGCACATGTACTCATTGACACCAGATTTTGGGATGGTTGTAGAAATGTTTCAATTATGTTTATCAGGTGCTTATGATATATTCAAATGATTAAGCTATTATGAGACTGTTGTCTTGGTGGCAGGTAGTGTTAGGCATCAACGCGACTCCGGTGGGAGTTAGATTGTGACAAGTTAGAATTAGATCACTAGGTTGCTCAGGTCTCACGAGTCAAGAGCAAGTTTAGTAGATTCTTGCAGATCAGTACAATGAATTCAGTACTTATCTTTGAAAGTCTATCGAACTACTAGGAATCTTCACTTTCTTGCATTTACCCTCTCAATACGGTTGTATGTTTCTCCTCCCAATTTCCTACTGTTCTTAATAACTAGCACGGTATGGTTGGTGTAAATAGGGTTGCTTCCATCCCCGTGAATAATTATCTCTTGATGATTCCATTCAAACTTCACAACCTGGTGCAGAGTAGAAGCGACTGCTTCATCTACATGTATCCATGGTCGTACCAATAACAAGTTCTAGGTAGCGGATATGTCTAGCACTTGGAATTCGACATCAAACCATGTCACGCCCATCTGAAGATCAAGATTGATTTCCCCAATACTGGTTCTCTGAGATCCATCGAACACTTTCACATTAATGCTTGACATTTTTTTCTCATGCAGGCCTTTTCAAGTGTTTCAAAGTAGTTAGTGAGCATATGTTCAGGCACGAACCTCCATCTATCAGGACACTGGCAATGAACTTGTCTTCAAATTACACAGTGATGAGCAACGCTTTGTTGTTACTCAACCCTTCCGGCGGTAGCTCACTTTGTGGAATGTAATTTTGTGACTCTCCAGTACATGTCCTACCATGTTAGCCATCTCCCCACTAGTGATATTGGTAGGCACATAAGCTTCACTTAATACTTTAATCAAAGCATTCTTGTGTCACGCCCCGACCTCGGGGAGCGCGGCCGGCTCTCAACCGAGATAACCCCGCCAAAAAAGCATGTACAATTCCTTCTACCCGAACATACCAATGAGTAAAGAGAAGATATATTCTCATTAATTAGACTGAGAAGATTAAGTGAAAAACACCAAATTAATTACCAATAATTATGCCATTTATAAATTTCCAAAATAGTATATTACACATTCATAGTTTAGGAGTGGAATGCGTGATAAAATTACAACATTACTAGTTTGACTTCCCTATAACCAAGGTACAACCCGCACTATGTCTACAAAGCCTCTAATAGATACAAAAAGAGTAGCATGATAGTACAGGAAACAAGGCTCCAGCTATACCTCAAAACAATATACATAGAGGACAGGAGATACAAGACCCTGAAATGATAGGGTACTCACCAAGTTAGCTGAGGAGAGGGTGTACTGCCATCACTGATCAATACAGCCTGCTGTGGAACCACCTGCATCCATTAAAGATGCAGCGCCCCCAGCAAATGGGACGTTAGCATATATGGAATAGTACTAGTATGTAAAACTATACACACTCTCAATAGAACGAGTAATAGTAAAATGAGAAGGAAACATGAAATCAACGAGATCCTTAAATAGTATTAAAGTGCCAACATAAGAAAAATATAAATTTCAGGTAAGTTTCAATATTTTGAAGTTGGGAGATCTTTAGTACCGATATACCACCGTGCTTCTAGCACAGAGTCCAATCTCAGCCTGATCAGGTGAGCCATCTCACCTCGAGACCTTAAATCACAACACCACCATGTGCGCTACAAGGCGTCCGATCTACGCCAGATCGGCTAAGTCGTCTCACCACAATTCTATTTGGTTTGACATCATATCAAATCTAGCTAGCAATAATCTCATCCCATTTAAGGAGAAATATATCAACACATCAATCTCATCCTATATAAGGGGGAAAACAATCTCATCAAAGCAACACGGGAATTTACCCCTCAATCACTCCTACACTGGCATGTGTAGTTTCGGGGTTAGGTATTTTGATCTACCCTTCCTCGCTGACTAAATGATACTCCAAAAGCATGTATTATTTAAAGGATTTACAACTCACTTCATAATCGTTCACACATATTCCAATGTCATTGGCACTAGTGGCCATAATTGTAATATCGTTCTCGGCACGTCGACCGTATTTCATATTTCATACTCACCTCTATAACATTCAAGCGTTACCATGGATTATCATAAATAAATGAATTTCAAATCAAGATTTTAAGTACACATATGAGCAAATGAAGGTCTTAAAGACATTGAGCTTCTCCTCCACAATTAGGTATACTAACTTCCAATTTAAACAACATTTTAAATCATAATACCTTTTGTACATTGATCATACTAGATTACATTCTCGGAGGGAATCATGATATGATAGGAACATTTGGAACACATTTTTAATGCATACGTCTTTCAACACAAGACTTATATTATTATAATCAATTTTATTAGGACGGACTCAGAACATGAGAAATAAGGAATTGAGCCAACCATAATCGCAATTACGAGGATATCAAGGAAATCAATTCTACAATAGGAGTTTAGCTAATATACCTCGCTTTTGCTTCCTCACATTACTACAATGATCAAGGAATAGTTGGGACTTCAATCTATTAGAAACATGACAAAAAGGAACCATAATTAGGAATATATTCGGGGTTTCAGCTCATTTGAGCATTTTATCAAGCACTAGGTGTGCATTAAGGTTTAAAGGTTCTCATATGGTAGATTCCTTAATCCCACAACCCAATGTTTACCCATTTGAGCTCAATAAACTTCCCACCAACCTTGATGGTACATGCATGCATAAATAATACTCAAGAATCACACTTCTCATTACCTACTTTCAGTCCAGTCCCGAAATTGAGGGCTAGAGAGTAGAACCTTACCTCTTGGATGAAGACCTTGCAATTTTTACTTGTTGAATTTCAAAGATTGAGCAAGGGTTGATGAACAAAGTACTTAGGTCTTCCTCCTCTCTCTCTAAATTACTCCCCTCACTCTAAAATTTGAGATCTTTGCCTTCTAAATGAGACCCAATGGCTTTTAATCAAATGTGGTCGGATTTTAAAAATTAGAAAATGGACCCTCCAAACTCAAATGTACGGTCGTAGAGTGCACCGCAGATTAGGTCTGCGGCCTGCAACATGGACCGCAACAACAGTCCCAAAAATTGGGCTGCTCTAATGCAGTTTGCGGCCCGCATATCAATTATATGGCCATAGAATGGACAGCAGAATCTCCCTCTGGAAATTTGCATGTTGGTTCTGCGACGGATGTGTGGCTTGTGAAACGATTATGCAGTAGTATAGTTGACCACAAAACAACTTCCAAAATTGGCCCATTTCTTTCATTCACTCCGCGGCAGATCTGCGGTGCGCGTAGAAGTTCTGCGTCCACATAATGGATTGTATAAATGCCCTGTTATGCAACAATTTTTTATTCAACTCCCCAAAACCCCAGGTTTTAGGTGAAATTTTACGAGGGCTCACATCCTTCCCCGTTTAGGATCATTCGTCTTCGAATGATGGTCAAAATCCGCAATTAGCATCCAATATTACCCCCATTGTTACTTCTCACACCAGCAGTTCCAAATTCTTTCCTAACTCCCTGAATTTCCAAATCTTTCCCAAGAGTCTCCCCTATAATTGGGCCTATCCACGTGCCAGAGAATCCCAGAACCAGTCCTAACAGCATAACCACAACGCAACGATGTAAGAGAACATGGAAACAACACTGGCCATAATGCCATAAACATTACATTAAAAAAGAGTATACTTAACATAAGATGTACAGGGAAAACATAATTTATAGAAAGTTAGCTTTTAACATTTTTCATGGACACAACTACATAGCTACTCAAACAAATGAGGATACGCCTTCTTCATCTCTTCCTCGGCATCCCAGGTGGCCTCTTCGACCTGTTGCTTTCGCCATAACACTTTCATGAAGGCAATCTATTTGTTTCTCAACATTCGGACTTGTCTATCAAGAATGGTAACTGGAATCTCTTCATAAGTCAATTCCTCATTAACCTCTATAGTCTCACCTGGAACGATAAGCGACAAATCTCCATCCACCTTCTTCAACATGGATTTATGCAACATCGGGTGCACTAAAGACATCTCTAGAGGTAGTTCTAGCCTGTAAGCCACCTGACCAATCCTCTGAATAATTCTGTATGGTCAGACATAACTCGAACTATATTTTCCTATCTTACCAAATCGCATTACACCCTTTATGGGGGAAACCTTCAAGAATACCTAATCATCATCTTGAAATACCAATTCCCTATGACGTATATCCCGATAGGACTTCTGACGGCTTTGGGTAGTTTTCAACCATTCCTTAATGATTTTAACCTTCTCCATAGCTTGCTGCACAAGTTCGGGCCCTATCAACTCCGCTTCCCCAATCTCGAACAACCCAATAGGAAATCTACATCTCCTGCCATATAGAGCCTCGAAGGGCGCCATCTGAATGCTATCATGATAACTGTTGTTGTAGGCAAATTCTATGAGTGGTAATTGATCATCCCAGCTACCCTTAAAGACGAAAACACAAGCGCGCAACATACCCTCAAGCGTCTGAATAGTCTGCTCTGCATGCCCGTCTGTCTGTGGATGGAAAGCTGTACTANTGGAACGATAAGCGACAAATCTCCATCCACCTTCTTCAACATGGATTTATGCAACATCGGGTGCACTAAAGACATCTCTAGAGGTAGTTCTAGCCTGTAAGCCACCTGACCAATCCTCTGAATAATTCTATATAGTCAGACATAACTCNTCTTTACCATGGATACATGAAACACCGGGTGCACTAAAGACATCTCTAGAGATAGTTCTAGCCTGTAAGCCACCTGACCAATCCTCTGAATAATTCTATATGGTCAGACATAACTCGAACTATATTTTCCTATCTTACCAAATCGCATTACACCCTTTATGGGGGAAACCTTCAAGAATACCTAATCATCATCTTGAAATACCAATTCCCTATGACGTATATCCCGATAGGACTTCTGACGGCTTTGGGTAGTTTTCAACCATTCCTTAATGATTTTAACCTTCTCCATAGCTTGCTGCACAAGTTCGGGCCCTATCAACTCCGCTTCCCCAATCTCGAACAACCCAATAGGAAATCTACATCTCCTGCCATATAGAGCCTCGAAGGGCGCCATCTGAATGCTATCATGATAACTGTTGTTGTAGGCAAATTCTATGAGTGGTAATTGATCATCCCAGCTACCCTTAAAGACGAGAACACAAGCGCGCAACATACCCTCAAGCATCTGAATAGTCTGCTCTGCATGCTCGTCTGTCTGTGGATGGAAAGTTGTACTAAGATTAACTTCAGTACTGAAATCTTGCTGAAATTTCCTCCAAAAGTTAGCTGTAAAATATGCTCTTCGATCGGAGATAATAGAAACTAGAATACCATGCAACCTGACTATTTCCTTCATATACAACTGAGCATACTGTTTCGCAGTCTTAGTAGCCTTAACAAGTAAAAAGTGTGTTGATTTTGTGAGTTGGTCCACAATCACCGAAATCTAGCCAAACTTGTGAGGCGTGCAAGGTAGTCCCACCACAAATTCCATAGTGATCATCTCCCATTTCCACATTGGAATTTCTATGTTCTGTTCCAACCCACCGGACTTTTGATGTTCGGCCTTTACTTGTTAACAATGTGGATATCTTTTCACAAAGTCCGCTACATTCCTCTTCATATCGTTCCACTAGTAGACTTCCTTAAGATCATGGTACATCTTTGTATAGCCTGGATGCACAGAATACCTAGAAGTGCGAGCCTCGATCACGATTCTTTCCGAAAGACCATCTACATCAGGAACACATAATCGCCCTTGGTACCTTAGCATGCAATCATCCATGCTAAGAGAAAAATCCATGGTCTTATGTTTATGAATTCCCTCCTTCAATTGTACCAACAATGGATTGTCATACTGCTTCTCCTTGACTTACACAACAAGCGATGACTCGGCTATATTTTGGACAATTACTCCTCCTTGACTAGAGTCCGCAAGACAAACTCCATAACTAGCCAACCGGTGAACTTCCTTGGCCAACGTCCTTTGATGTGTCTTTAAGTGAGCCAAACTACCCATGGATTTTTAGCTAAGAGTATCCGCCATGACATTAGCCTTCCCCAGATGATATAGAATATCGGCGTTGTAGTCCTTGAGTAACCCAAGCCATCTTATTTGCCATAGATGTTATTCCTTCTGTTTGAAAATATATTGAAGGCTCTGTTGGTCTGTGAATATGTCCACATGGACTGCATACAAATCATGGCACCAAATCTTCAATTCAAAAACCACTGTCGCGAGCTCTAAGTCATGTGTTGGATAGTTATTCTTATGATTTTTGAGCTTCCTTGAAATGTAAGCGATCACCTTGCCATGTTTCATCAATACACATCCTAGTCTGATTCTTGAAGCATCCCAATATACCACAAACCCATATGTACCTTCTGGCAGGGTCAACACCGGTGTTGTAGTCAATCATGATTTCAACTCCTGGAAGCTCTATTCACAAGCACCATTGGAACTTAACTACCTTCTACATAAATTTAGTCAATGGGGAGGCAATAGTAGAGAACCCCTACACAAAATTTCTGTAATACCCAGCTAAACCAAAGAATCTGCAAATCTCTATTGGTGTTGTAGTCCTCGGCCAATTCTTCACAACTGCGATCTTCTACAGATAACCTTAATTCCTTCCCTGGAGATGACAAGACCAAAGAATATGACATATTCAAGACAAAATTCACACTACAAAAACTTCGCATACAACTTGTGCTAATATAGATCCTGTAGAACTGCCCTGAGATGATTGTCATGGTCCTCTCGACTTCGTAAATATACAAGAATATCGTCAATGAATACTATCACAAAGGAGTCAGTAACAGGCTTGAAGACTCAATTCATAAGATCCATGAAATTTGGCGGGGAATTTGTTAGCCCAAAAGACATTACCAGAAACTCGAAATTCCCATATCGGGTCCTGAAAGTTGTTTTAGCAATATCCTGTTCCCCGATCTTCAATTGGTGGTACCCTGATCTTCGGTCAATCTTGGAGAAATACTTAGCACCCTGTAGGTGGTCAAACAAGTTATCTATCCATGGCAGTGGCTATTTATTCTTAATTGTGACCTTGTTGCGTTGCTGATAGTCAATACACATTCTCAGTGACCCATGTTTCTTCCTTACAAAGAGAACTAGTGTACCCCAAGGCGACACACTCGGTCGGATGAAACCCTTCTCTAACAAGTCCTTCAACTGCTCTGTTAGTTCCTTAAATTCTGCCGGTGCCATTATGTAGGGTCGAATAGATATAAGTTGCGTGTATAGCATCACATCAATTCCAAAATCAATCTTCCTATCTGGTGGGATCCCAATGGTCCATCAAGAAAGATCTCCGGAAATTTATTCACCACTGGAACAAATTCAAGTGTAGGAACCTCAACATCGGTGTCCATAACCCAAACCAAATGGTAAATACACCCTTTGTTCATCACCTTTGTGGCCTTAAGATAAACCTACCCTTTAACACTATATCATCCCCATTCCATTCAATAACTGGCTCATTTAGGAATGCAAACCTAACTGTCTGAATTCGATAATCAAGCTTTGAAAAACATGAATAAAGCCAATCCATCCACATTATTACATCAAAATCGACCATTCCTAATTCAATGAGATCAGCCATGATGTCCCAACCATGCATCGTTATGACACAATCCCTATAAACCCGTACGGCCATAATAGACTCACCAACTGGAGTAGATATAGATAATGGCTGATGAAGCTGTTCCGGTTCTATCCCAAATTCCATAGCAACAGAGGGAGTGACATATGACAAAGTGGAACCGGGATCAATAAGGGCATATACATCATGAGATTGATAAGTCAATATACTTGTGACAACATCTAGACAAGCCTCAAAACTCTGGTGACCCCTCATAACATAGTAACGGTTGGGTCCTCCCGAACTCTGTGCACCACCCCTAACTACACCATGCTCTACGGGTACTGGAGTGCCTCGAACTAGTGAAGGTGTTGTGGATGTAGTGGTTGCAGAACCGGATGGCTATGCCGTACCCCTGCCTACACTATGGCGAGATGAACGACAATGCCTCTGAATGTGACCCCTGCTACCGCACCCGTAACATATGGGTTGGTCCATGAAGCAGGTCCCAAAATGTATCTTCCCACAACTAAGGCATGGGGGCCTCCACTGCTGCTGGAATCTCCATCCAGGCCAACCATATTTGTAGGATCCCCGGTTGCCCTAACTGGTCCTAAAATGACTCCACTGCTGCTGACTGGGGCCTGCTGGCTGTGCACTGACCAAAGACAAAGTAAAGGACTGGGATGGCCCTCCATTCCATTCTTCAATTTGTGGGTCTTCGTGGCTTGAGAAATCTCCACCATTATCCCTTAGTTCATATTAGAATTCAAGGAAGCTGTAGTAGCCTCAATAAAAACCATGGGGCTGAGGGCCTATACAAACCGGCACACTCTTGCCTCCATAGTGGGAAGCATACAAATGTCGTACTTGGACAAGTGCGTGAACCACATATGGTACTCCAACACACTTATGCTGCCCTGATTCAGGCTCTCAAACTCAGCGGCACGGGCCGCCTTATGCTCGACAGGCAAGAAATGGTCAATCAAGGCGTCGGGAAACTCACTCCACCTCGCCAAAGGGCTCCCCTGCTCACGGGAGTCCTCCCACAACTCAAACCAAGAAGAGGCCACCCCTTTTAGGAGGTAGGAGTCCAACTTCGCTCCCTCTGTCTTAGTACCACACATAACTCAGAGGGTCTTGTGCATCTCATCAGTAAAGTCCTGTCGGTCCTCCTCAAGATCAGTACCTATGAACACTGGAGAATCCAACTGAAGAAACATGTTCACCCTAGAACTAGCAGATTGCCCTGGCTGACTAGAAGATATAGGTACAACATTCAATCTCTGGGCCTGGGAAGCCACTATCTAAGTCAACATTTGTGTGGCTCTGCTAAGATCCCCATCAGAGACACCGGGACTGGAAGCTGGGGTTGGAGGTTGAACAACTGCACCCTCGATAGGAGTTGGGATTGGTGTAGTCAAAGCAAGAGTAGTAGAATCAGGTGGTGTAGTAGCTGGGGGAATATCCTCACCCTTCGGGTGCTCAGCCGCATCATCAGGTATAGAATCAACTACCACTCCTGGGGTGGCATTGGCTCCTTTGCCAATTCTTGCTTTCTTCCTAGGCACCATATAATGAATATTAGAGCAATGCACGAGGTAATGGCTAGCTCCTCATTATGAAGGCAATATGATTTCCTATGCCCATAACGCTCATAGAGAAATTCAAAGGGGAAGTACGATTTCTTCAGACAGACAAGTTTATCTCTCTTGTTAAAACCCAACATTTTCTGAAAACCACGTGGAGTGCGATTTTCTTGCACTAATAGTCCTGGACTATCCCATGGTAACTTGGCGAAACCCCCTATTTCTTCCAGGAGAGGAGTCATTTCTATATTGCTAAATCGGAAAATGACTCTCTTCTTACCCCATAACATGGTAGCAGCCTCGATCGGTTCCTTGTTTGGTTGAATGCTCAGACAAGATGGGAGGTTAGTCAATACCCTCCTCATATGATTGTTGTCACATGGTTCAAGGTTATTCCACCAGGCTTCATTTATTGCAAACAAATAAATCTTAGCCCTTTCCCCTCCAAATTCGACTATCTACACAATAATAATCAACATGTTGACATGTTTTCTCCAAGTAAAGCACATAATATGATGGTGTCCTTTGGGATTATGGAAATCTCGTTTGATTTTGGACAAGGTTCATCTAAGCAGGTTGATGCGTCAATGACATGTCAATCCATACTAGGTTTAGCATGATGCATGTACATTTCAAATCAGAGTGTGGTTTCTAGAAAGGTCTAGACAGGTACTCTCAAGTGAACAACTCGAGAGGGAAAAGCACGGGATCGTCGACTGCACCGCTGATAGACTAGTCTTGTGCAAATAATCCTTTCTAGTTTAAAAGGATGATTTTAAGGAAAATGCGGACACTCATCAAGCGCCAATATGATGATAATAAGCACGAGTGGAGTATGATGTTGGATCATGCTTTATACAAAAATCGTAACACGTTACCAAATATTTACATGATGAAAGTGCGTAAAACAGTAAATAATATAAACGGGAGAAAAAGTAAAAAGTGAAAGATGGAAGAGAAAAGTAAGTTTAACTCATGAAAACATGCGAGAACATAATTAAATGAAGCAAATAGGGAGATAGGGACGGGAGAGACATGATGTAGTAGTCTTAAACATGATGAAAGAAACGGAGGGAATGATGTTCATGTCATAGCAAATAAATGGAAATAAGGGGAGGGGATATGTCATAGAAATTTAAACAAATAAGGGATAAGATGTACATGTCATCAAATAATCCACATAAGTCAACTTCATTATGGTACTAGCCTAAGTGTAAATCCATAGCGGAGTCTCCATGCTGCCGTGCCCCTTTTTGCTCTCGAAAGCGGGGTTCGACATAAGACAACTCTTTTAAATGAGGGTATTAAAATAGAAGAGTCGCCACAAAATGAGTTTGGGGTGCGTTATGGCACCTATTTGCAAATAACTATGTTTAACTAGTCTACGTCACCAAAGATTGTGTAAGGGATCAAATAACCTCAAAGAGAAGGTGTTAGGCACTCTTCGAGGTCCACAAATGTGGGTCCCAACATAAGTTTAAACTATGTGGGATTTTTGGATTACAATAGTCCTAAGTGATCATATAAGTGAGGGGAAGACAAGGAATTTAAAGGTTCTATTATGAACATATGCAAAGAAAATCGGGCAATAATTCGACTATATAGATAATTACTACAAGT